>WNWK01029571.1:0-15000 GCA_009830355.1 Cherax destructor
AACCTTTGCACTTTCTCTAGTTTCTTTACGTGCTTGACCAGGTGTGGGTTCCAGACTGGTGCTGCATATTCTAGTATGGGCCTGACGTACACGGTATACAGTGTCTTGAACGATTCCTTGTTAAGGTAACGGAACGCTAATCTTAGGTTTGCCAGTCGCCCATATGCTGCCGCAGTTATCTGGTTGATGTGTGCCTCCGGAGACGTACTTGGCGTTATACTCACCCCAAGCTCTTTCTCCTTTGCCGAGGTTTGTAGCCTTTGTCCGCCTAGCTTGTACTCTGTCAGCGGTCTTCTTTGCCCTTCTCCGATCCTCATGACTTTGCATTTGGAGGGATTGAATTCAAGAAGCCAATTGCTAGACCAGATGTCAAGCTTGTCAAGGTCTGTTTGCAGCCCTGCCTGGTCCTCTTCCGATGTGATTCTCCTCATTATTTTCACATCATCCGCGAATAGAGACACTTCTGAGTCTATCCCGTCCGTCATGTCATTTACATATTCCAGGTATAACACTGGTCCTAGGACTGACCCCTGCGGTACACCGCTCGTCACAGGCGCCCACTGTGATACCTCACCACGCACCATGACCCGTTGTTGCCTCCCTTTGAGGTATTCCCTTATCCATTCCAGTGCCCTTCCTGTGTGTGTGTGTGTGTGGGGTGTGTGTGTGTGTGTGTGTGTGTATGTTAGTTACCATTTTGTCCTAGGCACATGTCAATTAGACACTAGGCCGTGTGTGTGTGTGTGTGTGTGTATGTGTGTGTGTGTGTGTGCCTAAATTACTAAGACCCATTTCTTGATCCAGCCCCGTACTCTCTCCGATGTTGTTCTTGTGTGGAGTGGAGTGGTCTGGCAGACCAGCAGGTCTGGCAGGTCTGGCAGACCAGCAGGTCTGGCAGACCAGCAGGTCTGGCAGACCAGCTGGTCTGGTGTCAACACTTGTATAATGGCGACTTAAAATTCATTACAGTTTTAATTTAGCTTTAAGGGCATCTCCCCACTCCCTGTGTTGGTGTCTCCCCACTCCTGTGTTGGTGTCTCCCCACTCCCTGTGTTGGTGTCTCCCCACTCCCTGTGTTGGTGTCTCCCCACTCCCTGTGTTAGTGTCTCCCCACTCCCTGTGTTGGTGTCTCCCCACTCCCTGTGTTGGTGTCTCCCCACTCCCTGTGTTGGTGTCTCCCCACTCCCTGTGTTGGTGTCTCCCCACTTCTTGTCGTGCATATTCGGCATTACATATATATATATATATATATATATATATATATATATATATATATATATATATATTTATATATATATATATATATATATATATATATATATATATATATATATATATATATATATATGTATATGTATATGTATATGTATATATGTATATATATATATATATATATATATGTGTGTATTCACCTCAGCAACAAACATACGTCAGGTTGTCACCCCTCTCCCTCCCTCCTCCTCCTCCCCACCTAACAACCCCCCGCCCTCAGAATACGTTTCAACAACGAAAATAAAATTAATTGAAATTCCGTGAGGTGGGTCGAGATATTTAAATATTACCCGGGTTAATTTTATTGGTTGTGACGACGCAGCGGCCGGTCAGCGTCACTAGACGTAACTAGGCGTCGCCGGACGCCGCTAGACGTCACTGACGGCTACCGGATGTCAGATGTCGCTATAGATTAAAAAATGTGTCAGTACACGTCATTAGACGTCACTAGACGTCACTGAACTACACTACACATCACTAGACGTCACTGAAATACACAACACATCACTGGACGTCACTGAACTACACAGCACATCACTAGACGTCACTGAACTACACAGCACATCACTAGACGTCACTGAACTACACAACACATCACTAGACGTCACTGAACTACACAGCACATCACTAGACGTCACTGAACTACACAGCACATCACTAGACGTCACTGAACTACACAACACATCACTAGACGTCACTGAAATACACAACACATCACTGGACGTCACTAGACGTCACTGAACTACACAACACATCACTGGACGTCACTAGACGTCACTGAACTACACAACACATCACTGGACGTCACTAGACGTCACTGAACTACACAACACATCACTAGACGTCACTGAACTACACAACACATCACTAGACGTCACTGAACTACACAACACATCACTAGACGTCACTGAACTACACAGCACATCACTATACGTCACTGAACTACACAACACATCACTAGACGTCACTGAACTACACAACACATCACTAGACGTCACTGAACTACACAACACATCACTGGACGTCACTAGACGTCACTGAACTACACAACACATCACTGGACGTCACTAGACGTCACTGAACTACACAACACATCACTGGACGTCACTAGACGTCACTGAACTACACAACACATCACTAGACGTCACTGAACTACACAACACATCACTAGACGTCACTGAACTACACAGCACATCACTAGACGTCACTGAACTACACAGCACATCACTAGACGTCACTGAACTACACAACACATCACTGGACGTCACTAGACGTCACTGAACTACACAGCACATCACTAGACGTCACTGAACTACACAACACATCACTGGACGTCACTGAACTACACAACACGTCACTAGACGTCACTGAATACACAACACATCACTGGGCGTCACTGAACTACACAACACGTCACTAGACGTCACTGAACTACACAACACATCACTGGACGTCACTAGACGTCACTTAACTACACAGCACATCACTAGACGTCACTGAACTACACAACACATCACTAGACGTCACTGAACTACACAACACATCACTAGACGTCACTGAACTACACAGCACATCACTAGACGTCACTGAACTACACAACACATCACTGGACGTCACTGAACTACAAAACACGTCACTAGACGTCACTGAACTACACAACACATCACTAGACGTCACTGAACTACACAACACATCACTAGACGTCACTGAACTACACAACACATCACTAGACGTCACTGAACTACACAACACATCACTAGACGTCACTGAACTACACAGCACATCACTAGACGTCACTGAACTACACAACACATCACTGGACGTCACTGAACTACACAACACGTAACTAGACGTCACTGAACTACACAACACATCACTGGACGTCACTAGACGTCACTGAACTACACAACACATCACTAGACGTCACTGAACTACACAACACATCACTAGACGTCACTGAACTACACAGCACATCACTAGACGTCACTGAACTACACAACACATCACTGGACGTCACTGAACTACACAACACGTCACTAGACGTCACTGAACTACACAACACATCACTAGACGTCACTGAACTACACAACACATCACTGGACGTCACTAGACGTCACTGAACTACACAACACATCCCTGGACGTCACTAGACGTCAGTAAGCATACTAACATATGATACAGATAATGTAAAGAGACCAAGACTCTGCATCGCCACAACGTACTATGTAACGTCTATTACCACCAGACCCCGCGGGGGCTATGACCCCCCCAGGGGCACTGCTCCCCATCCCCGTGGAGCCTCCGGAAGTGTCTTCAGGTAGACCGGAAGTTACGTTCTTGGTTCGGAAATTGTTTTCCGAAAGTGACGTCATGTGTGACACAGTGTGACACAGTGTGACACAGTGTGTGACAGTGTGTGACACAGTGTATCACACAATGTGTGTGACACTGTGTCAGTGTGTGATACACTGTGTCACACACTGTATCACACACATTGTGTCACACACTGTGTCACATTGTGTCACAGTGTGTGAGACAGTGTGACACAGTGGCCACCTGGCCACCACATTCCGGCCACTGGTCAAAACAGGGCAACAAGCAGACAGTCAGTCCAGCTTAAACACCATGAATAAATCCGACAGGAGCCACATGCCCAGGCGCCCTCATGCAATTAAAATTATTATTAATTATATGTTGCTTTATGTGGCGTGAGTTATGTGGTGAATAGTGGTAGTTAGTGATGGTGGTTACTGGTAGTTATTGGTGGTAGTTAATAGTAGTTAGTGGTGGTAGAGGTGTCATATCAGTGGTACTGGCTATTTATGTATCTTTAAATTATATATATATATATATATATATATATATATATATATATATATATATATATATATATATATATATATATATATATATATATATATATATATATATATATTATTGTCACCACTAACGAGTGGTATTGAATCAATAAAAACACTGGGACTAGCCGAGGATTCGAACCCATGTAGTTTGGCCCTGCCTCGTTGTGAGCGAGAATCAAATGACGCCTTTACTCACAGGACCACACAATCCTACAAGAACCAAGCACCCAGCCAACCTAGGTGTGTTACTCTTGATCCCAGGACATACGTTGGTGTGGGTGACTCTAAGCTAATTTTATTCTTAACCCCGTTTGGTGTACTCCACTGCTTGTGTAGACTAGTAGTGTTGCTGTAGTGTTGCTGTAGTGTTCGTACAGTGTTGCAGTGTTCGTACAGTGTTGCAGTGTTCCTGTAATGTTGGTTCAGTGTTGGTTCAGTGTTGGTACAGTGTTGCTGTAGTGTTGGTCAGTGTTGTAGTGTTCGTACAGTGTTGCAGTGTTTGTAGTGTTGGTTCAGTGTGAGTGTTGCTGTAGTGTTGGTGCAGTGTTGCTGTAGTGTTCGTACAGTGTTGCAGTGTTCCTGTAATGTTGGTTCAGTGTTGGTACAGTGTTGGTACAGTGTTGGTACAGTGTTGGTACAGTGTTGCTGTAGTGTTGGTGCAGTGTTGCTGTAGTGTTGTACAGTGTTGCTGTAGTGTTGTAAGTGTTCAGTGTTCTGTAATGTTGGTTCAGTGTTGGTTCAGTGTTGGTACAGTGTTGCTGTAGTGTTGGTTCAGTGTTGCTGTAGTGTTGGTGCAGTGTTGCTGTAGTGTTGGTGCAGTGTTGCTATAGTGTTGGTGCAGTGTTGCTGTAGTGTTGGTGCAGTGTTGCTATAGTGTTGGTGCAGTGTTGCTCTAGTGTTGGTGCAGTGTTGCTCTAGTGTTGGTGCAGTGTTGCTCTAGTGTTGGTGCAGTGTTGTAGTGTTCGTACAGTGTTGCAGTGTTCTTGTAGTGTTGGTTCAGTGTTGTTACAGTGTTGCTGTAGTGTTGGTGCAGTGTTGTAGTGTTGCTGTAGTATAACTCTGACTAGTAACACAGTGTTGTAGTGTTGCTGTAGTGTTGGTACAGTGTTGTAGTGTTGCTGTAGTATTGGTACAGTGTTGTAGTTTTGCTGTAGTATAACTCTGACTAGTAACACAGTGTCGAGTGTTGCTGTAGTGTTGGTAAGTGCTGTAGTGTTCCTGTAGTGTTGGTACAGTGTTGTAGTGTTGCTGTAGTGTTGGTACAGTGTTGTAGTGTTCCTGTAGTGTTGGTACAGTATTGTAGTGTTGCTGTAGTATAACTCTGACTAGTAACACAGTGTCGCAGTGTTGCTGTAGTGTTGGTACAGTGTTGTAGTGTTGCTGTAGTGGGTACAGTGTTGTAGTGTTGCTGTAATGTTGGTACAGTGTTGTAGTGTTGCTGTAGTATAACTCTGACTAGTAACACAGTGTCGCAGTGTTGCTGTAGTGTTGGTACAGTGTTGTAGTGTTACTGTAGTGTTGGTACAGTGTTGTAGTGTTGCTGTAGTATAACTCTGACTAGTAACACAGTGTCGCAGTGTTGCTGTAGTGTTGGTACAGTGTCGCAGTGTTCCTGTAGTGTTGGTACAGTGTTGTAGTGTTCGTGCAGTGTTCCTGTTGTGTTGGTATAGTGATGATACAGTGTTGTAGAGTTGCTGTAGTGTTAGTACAGTGTCGTAGTGTTGCTGTAGTGTTGGTACAGTGTCGTAGTGTTGCTGTAGTGTTGGTTCAGTGTTGTAGTGTTCGTGCAGTGTTCCTGTTGTGTTGGTATAGTGTTGATACAGTGTCGTAGTGTTGCTGTAGTGTTAGTACAGTGTCGTAGTGTTGCTGTAGTGTTAGTATAGTGTCGTAGTGTTGCTGTAGTGTTGGTACAGTGTCGTATTGTTGCTGTAGTGTTGGTACAGTGTTGTAGTGTTCGTGCAGTGTTCCTGTTGTGTTGGTATAGTGTTGATACAGTGTCGTAGTGTTGCTGTAGTGTTAGTACAGTGTCGTAGTGTTGCTGTAGTGTTAGTACAGTGTCGTAGTGTTGCTATAGTATAACTCTGACTAGTAACACAGTGTCGCAGTGTTGCTGTAGTGTTGGTACAGTGTCGTAGTGTTGCTGTAGTATAACTCTGACTAGTAACACAGTGTCGCAGTGTTGCTGTAGTGTTGGTACAGTGTCGTAGTGTTGCTGTAGTATAACTCTGACTAGTAACACAGTGTCGCAGTGTTGCTGTAGTATAACTCTGACTAGTAACACAGTGTTGCAGTGTTGGTACAGTGTTGCTGTAGTATAACCTTGACTAATAACACAGTGTTGCCTCACACAACACTGGTGTCGACGATGTGTTACGTCACATATTTCATTGTAATTCGCTGTAACAAATTAATCTGTTGTTCAGTCGGTCATGAACACATCTGTGACTCAGTTATTTTCCGGGTGGAACAGTGGAACAAGAGTGGAGCAGTGGAACAAGAGTGGAACAGTGGAACAAGAGTGGAACAAGAGTGGAACAGTGGAACATGAGTGGAACAAGTGTGGAACAGTGGAACAAGAGTGGAACAGTGGAACAAGAGTGGAACAGTGGAACAAGAGTGGAACAAGAGTGGAACAGTGGAACAAGAGTGGAACAGTGGAACAAGAGTGAACAGTGGAACAAGGAAAATGGAAAGAGTGGAACAGTGGAACAAGAGTGGAACAAGAGTGGAACAGTGGAACAAGAGTGGAACAAGAGTGGAACAGTGGAACAAGAGTGGAACAAGAGTGGAACAGTGGAACAAGAGTGGAACAAGAGTGGAACAGTGGAACAAGAGTGGAACAGTGGAACAAGAGTGGAACAGTGGAACAAGAGTGGAACAAGAGTGGAACAGTGGAACAAGAGTGGAACAGTGGAACAAGAGTGGAACAGTGGAATAGTGGAACAAGAGTGGAACAGTGGAACAAGAGTGGAACAGTGGAACAAGAGTGGAACAAGAGTGGAACAGTGGAACAAGAGTGGAACAGTGGAACAAGAGTGAAACAGTAGAACAAGAGTGGAACATGAGTGGAACAGTGGAACAGTGGAACAAGAGTGGAACAGTGGAACAAGAGTGGAACAGTGGAACGACAGAATTAGTCTGGACAGTATTTTTCTAGCCACAAAGTTCACTTTCTGTGTCTAAATAATTCTGTGTTGTTGATAAAGAGCACTGTTCACACTCCCTCACCCTCCCTCACCCTCCCTCACCCTCCCTCACCCTCATTCACCCTCCCTCACCCTCCCTCACCCTCCTCACCCTCCCTCACCCTCCCCTCACCCTCACTCACCCTCACTCCTACCCTCCCTCACCCCTCCCTCACCCTCCCTCACCCTCACTCACCCTCCCTCACCCTCCCTCACCCTCCCTCACCCTCCCTCACCCTCCCTCACCTCCCTCACCCTCCCTCACCCTCCCTCACCCTCCCTCACCCTCCCTCACCCTCCCTCACCCTCCTCACCTCCCTCACCCTCCCTCCACTCCTCACCCTCCTCACCCTCCCTCACCCTCCCTCCCCTCCCTCCCCTCCTCACCCTCCCTCCACCCTCCCTCACCCTCCCTCACTCTCCCTCACCCTCCCTCACCCTCCCTCACCCTCCCTCACCCTCCCTCACCCTCCCTCACCCTCCCTCACCCTCCCTCACCCTCCCTCACCCTCCCTCACCATCCCTCACCCTCCCTCACCCTCCCTCACCCTCCCTCACCCTCCCTCACCCTCCCTCACCCTCCCTCACCCTCCCTCACACCCTCCCCCTCACCCTCCCTCACCCTCCCTCACCCTCCCTCACCCTCTCTCACCCTCCCTCACCCTCCCTCACACTCCCTCACCCTCCCTCACCCTCCCTCACCCTCCCTCACCCTCCCTCACCCTCCCTCACCCTCTCTCACCCTCACTCACCCTCCCTCACCCTCCCTCACCCCTCACCTTCACCCTCCCTCACCTCTCCTCTCTCACCCTCCCTCACTCTCTCCCTCACCCTCCCTCACTCCCTCCCCTCACCCTCCCTCACCCTCCCTGTGTGTTGACACTATAGCTGTAGCTACAGTAACTGGTGTTATCCAAGCCACTGCTGGCTTAATAACCCCAAGATAACACAGCAGTAAGTTACTGCTAGGTCTAAATTTAACAGGTCACTGCTAGGTCTTCACCTAGCAGGTCAGTGCTAGGTCTGTACACCGACTACACAGGACTACACAACACACAGACTACACAACACACAGACTACACAAGGCAACACAAGACACAGGCAACACAAGACACAGGCAACACAAGACACAGGCTACACAAGACACAGGCAACACAAGACACAGGCAACACAAGACACAGGCTACACAAGACACAGGCAACACAAGACACAGGCTACACAAGACACAGGCAACACAAGACACAGGCTACACAAGACACAGGCTACACAAGACAGGCTACACAAGACACAGGCTACACAAGACACAGGCAACACAAGACACAGGCTACACAAGACACAGGCTACACAAGACACAGACTACACAAGGCTACACAAGACACAGGCTACACAAGACACAGGCTACACAAGACACAGGCTACACAAGACACAGGCAACACAAGACACAGGCTACACAAGACACAGGCAACACAAGACACAGGCTACACAAGACACAGGCTACACAAGACACAGGCTACACAAGACACAGGCACACAAGACACAGGACACACACAGGCAACACAAGACACAGGCTACACAAGACACAGGCAACACAAGACACAGGCTACACAAGACACAGGCAACACAAGACACAGGCTCACAAGACACAGGCACAAGGCTACACAAGACACAGGCTACACAAGACACAGGCTACACAAGACACAGGCTACACAAGACACAGGCTACACAAGGCTACACAAGACACATAAGTGTCACCATAAAACACATGTCAGCCAAGACGGTCGAAAATTAAATACCAGAAATTCCTGCAAAAATTATATTTAAACTCCCGGAGTTGAGAGAGAGAGAGAGAGAGAGAGAGAGAGAGAGAAGAGAGAGAGAAGAGAGAGAGAGAGAGAGAGAAAGGAGAAAGAGCCAGAGAAGCCTCCACCTCCTTGACTAGCTGCAAGTACAGTGTACAGACCAGCCAGCATAACCTATAGCTAGCATCTATCAGCACTGGCTAGCACAGTGTACAGACCAGCTAGCAGCACCATAACTAGCATCTATCAGCACTCTAGCACAGGTACAGACCAGCTAGCAGCACCACTAACTAGCATCTATCACACTGTCTAGTACAGCGTACAGACCAGCTAGCGCACCACTAACTAGCATCTATCAGGCTAGTCATGTCTAGTACCAGTACCAGACCATAGAGCACACTAACTAGCACAAGCTGTCTAACAGGACACATGGCACCTACTAGCATCTTACAGCAGTGTCACACAAGACACAGCTATCAGCTAAGTAAGACATAGGCACCTAACTAGCATCTATCATCACTGTCTAATACGGTGTACCGACCAGCTAGCAGCACCACTAACTAGCATCTATCAGCACTGTCTAGTACAGTGTACAGACCAGCTAGCAGCACCTCTAACTAGCATCTATCATCACTGTCTAATACGGTGTACCGACCAGCTAGCAGCACCACTAACTAGCATCTATCAGCACTGTCTAGTACAGTGTACAGACCAGCTAGCAGCACCTCTAACTAGACACAGTCTACGTGAACACTAGAGCACTAAGCATAACACTAGTACAGTGTACAGACCAAGACACCTAACTAGCCCTCACTGTCTACTAACACTAGCAACACAGACTACAGGCTACATACAGACCACTAGGCTACAGCACTTCAACTGTTACAGGTAGCACTAGACACACAGCACACACTGCATACAGTCAGACACAGGCACCTCAACTACACTACATCAGCATCTTCAACAATACAATACACTGTCTAGTACAGTGTACAGACCAGCTAGCAGCACCACTAACTAGCATCTATCAGCACTGTCTAGTACAGTGTACAGACCAGCTAGCAGCACCTCTAACTAGCATCTATCAGCACTGTCTAGTACAGTGTACAGACCAGCTAGCAGCACCATAACTAGCATCTATCAGCACTGTCTAGACGAGTGTACGCCAGACAGCAGCACATCTAATAGCATCTATCAGCACTGTCTAGTACAGTGTACAGACCAAGCTACGCACACTAACTAGCATCTATCAGCACTGCTAGTACAGTGTACAGACCACTAGCAGCACCTCTAACTAGCATCTATCAGCACTGTCTAGATCGTGTACAGACCAGCTAGCAGCACCCTAACTAGCATCTATCAGCACTGTCTAGTACAGTGTACAGACCAGCTAGAGCACCTCTAACTAGCATCTATCAGTCACTGTCTAGTACAGTGTACAGACCACTAGCAGCACCACTAACTAGCATCTATCAGCACTGTCTAGTACAGCGTACAGACCACTAGAGCACCCTAACTAGCACTATCAGCACTGCTGTCAGTACAAAGCAGACGCGCTAGAGCACTCAACAGCACTAGTCACTCCTGTCAATACATGACAGACAGCTAGCAGACACTAACTAGCATCTATCACACTGTCACTGTCTGTGTACGACCAAGCTAGGCAGCACCTCTAACTAGATCATACACTGTCTAGCACAGTGTAAGACTTCTCAAGCTAGTAGCACCAGTACTAGAGCAGACATCATCAGTACACCAGTGTCACTCCGTGTCAATCCTGACAACTAGCAGACATAATCACGACAGTCTACAAGCACTGTCACTGTCTGTGTACTAACAGCTAGAAGTCACTGCTCTTAACTAGCACTAAGTCATCACTGAGTCTACATCACTGGTAGTCACTGGACCATTGCTGTGCTCACCCAGATGCACTAGACTCTTGTAACTACAAGCACTAGAGTCACTGCTCTGTAGTAACTACAAGCACTAGAAGTCACTGGCTCTGTAGTAACTACAAGCACTAGAAGTCACTGCTCTGTAGTAACTACAAGCACTAGAGTCACTGGCTCTGTAGTAACTACAAGCACTAGAGTCACTGGCTCTGTGTAACTACAAGCACTAGGAGTCACTGGACTCTGTAGTAACTACAAGCACTAGGAGTCACTGGCTCTGTAGTAACTACAAGCACTAGAGTCACTGCTCTGTAGTAACTACAAGCACTAGAAGTCACTGGCTCTGTAGTAAATACAAGCACTAGGAGTCACTGGCTCTGTAGTAACTACAAGCACTAGGAGTCACTGGCTCTGTAGTAACTACAAGCACTAGGAGTCACTGGCTCTGTAGTAACTACAAGCACTAGGAGTCACTGACTCTGTAGTAACTACAAGCACTAGGAGTCACTGGCTCTGTAGTAAATACAAGCACTAGGAGTCACTGGCTCTGTAGTAACTACAAGCACTAGGAGTCACTGGCTCTGTAGTAACTACAAGCACTAGGAGTCACTGGCTCTGTAGTAACTACAAGCACTAGGAGTCACTGACTTTGTAGTAACTACAAGCACTAGGAGTCACTGGCTCTGTAGTAACTACAAGCACTAGGAGTCACTGACTCTGTAGTAACTACAAGCACTAGGAGTCACTGACTCTGTAGTAACTACAAGCACTAGGAGTCACTGGCTCTGTAGTAAATACAAGCACTAGGAGTCACTGGCTCTGTAGTAACTACAAGCACTAGGAGTCACTGGCTCTGTAGTAACTACAAGCACTAGGAGTCACTGACTCTGTAGTAACTACAAGCACTAGGAGTCACTGGCTCTGTAGTAACTACAAGCACTAGGAGTCACTGACTCTGTAGTAACTACAAGCACTAGGAGTCACTGACTCTGTAGTAACTACAAGCACTAGGAGTCACTGACTCTGTAGTAACTACAAGCACTAGGAGTCACTGGCTCTGTACTGTCTCCTCAGTGATCACCTTCAAGGCAGATCTCTAAGAGCAGTTCTTGACGGTGCTGAGTCAACAAGACACAATATTGGTACCAGTGTTCCACAGGGAAGTGTACTAGTGGTACTACTGGTACAAGTGTTCCACAGGGAAGCGTACTAGTGGTACTATTGGTACCATTGTTCCACAGGGAAGTGTGCTGGGACCATTGTTTTGGAATACCTACTTCACTAACCTTCTTCAACTCATCCCAGAATCCCATACATATGCATGGAGGGTCGGTGGCACTCTCAGTGGAGTGTGTCGGTGCCAGTTCACCCGTTGTAGTTTCTAAATGGCTCAGCAGTATTCTGCATTATATACCTGGAGAATGCTGCTTCCGAATGGCTTCAAACTTTAATGGCTGAATCATTTTTGGGTTAAGCTTTCCTAATTGTCTAACCTTGTTTTTAAGCTAAAAAAATAAACACCTGTGGAGTATAATGCGATCGTTTATTGAGTACATTTGCCCAGAGGAGGATGCTGGGGAGGCTGGATCTGAGATGGACCTGCCCGGGACGGGTGAGTGTTATGTAGGTTCTGGAGATTGTTGAAAATGGTTCGAAATACCGTCCAGATGAAGATTAAATGTCCAACAGTCAGTCCCTTAGCCTGGAGCCTGACTGACTGACTGTTGGACATGACAGGACGCTTCATAGACTGATTACATCATCTTAATTTCATTGCTATTGTTGCCTTTGTATCTGACTGAAGAAGCCCACTGTGTAGACACAAGTCCAAGTCTTGTGTCATAATCTTCAACTAGAGTTGGTCTCCTGTGATGACTCTTGTGGCTGGCTTATCCTCTTAACCCACACCAACTAATAACTAACCAGTGGCTTAGTTATTAGTGAACAATCAACCAAGATACCACGAAGATTGCTGATACCCGCTGAGAGCCGCTGATACCCGCTGAGAGCCGCTGAGAGCCGCTGATACCCGCTGAGAGCCGCTGATACCGCTGATACCGCTGATACCCGCTGAGAGCCACTGATACCCGCTGAGAGCCGCTGAGAGCCGCTGATACCCGCTGAGAGCCGCTGATACCGCTGATAGCCTCTGATACCCGCTGAGAGCCGCTGATACCCGCTGATACCCGCTGACAGCCACTGATACCCGCTGAGAGCCGCTGATACCCGCTGAGAGCCGCTGAGAGCCGCTGATACCGCTGAGAGCCGCTGATACCCGCTGAGATCCGCTGATACCCGCTGAGAGCCGCTGATACCCGCTGAGAGCCGCTGATACCCGCTGAGAGCCGCTGATACCCGCTGAGAGCCACTGATACCCGCTGAGAGCCGCTGATACCCGCTGAGAGCCGCTGATACCCGCTGAGAGCCGCTGAGAGCCGCTGAGAGCCGCTGAGAGCCACTGATACCCGCTGAGAGCGCGAGTTGGGCAGACCTCTGGACCTGAAGAAAGTTATATGACGCGTTGGTAGTGCAGTGTTGGGAGGGATAGCGAGAGGTGGGAGGGATAGCGAGAGGTGGGAGGGATAGCGAGAGGTGGGAGGGATAGAGAGGGAAAGTGGACAGGAGAGAGAGGGGTAAGAGAGAGGGAGTTGAGAGGGGAGATTCAACCCCATTCGTCAGACGTAATTGGGAGCTCTGTTAGTTGCCCCTTGAATTGTTAGCCTGGGCAAACAACCCCCCTACCCCCCTCTTCCATCTCCCCTACCCCATACCCCAACCGTCACCCCCTAACCCCCGAGGGTATATCAGACATAACATTCACAAGGGTGAGAGACAGAGAGTGTGTGTGTATATCCACACAGAGAGACTTCATAGCCCAGGTATACACAGACTATCATACACACACACACCTGGTTATACCAACCTGCTCTCTCTCTCTCTCTCTCTCTCTCTCTCTCTCTCTCTCTCTCTCTCTCTCTCTCTCTGGTGGATATACCCCCGGGGTATAATGGACATACCTGTGTGTAACACAGCATCGTCAGCCAGGATATACGAGGCAGGATATATACGATATACTCCTTGCTGGTGTTTGTGGTATATCCTGGAGTATATACCACAGCACTCAGTGTATAGAGGGAGGGTGGGGGAGAGAGAGGGGTTGGTGCTGAGGGAAGGGTGGGTGTGAAGGAGGGGTGGGGGTGATGGAGGGTGGGGTGAAGGAGGTGAGGGATGGGGTAAGGGAAGAGTAGGTGGTGAGGGAGGGGTGGGGGTGAGGGAGAAGTGGGGAGAGGGAGGGTCGGAGGTGAGGGAGGGTGGGGGTGAGGGAGGGTGGGGTAAGGGAAGAGTGGGTGGTGAGGGAGAGAAGGGGTGAGGAAGGGTGGAGTGAGGGAGGATTGGGGAAGAGGGAGGGTGGGGGTGAGGAATGGGTGGGGTAAGGGAGGTGTGGGGAGTGAGGGAGGGTGGAAGGTGAGGGTGGGAGGTGGGAGAGGGTGGTGGTGAGGAGGGTGGGGTAAGGGAGGGGTGGGAGGTGATGGAGGTGGGGGAGGAGGTGGAGGTGAGGGGGTGGGAGGTGAGGAGGGGGAGGGGTGGGGTGAGGGAGGGGTGGGGTGAGGGAGGGGTGGGGTGAGGGAGGGGTGGATGTGAGGGAGGGGTGGGGTGAGGGAGGGGTGGGGGTGGGGGTGATGGAGGGGTGGTAATTGAAACAAGTGTTAACACACCTGTACAAACCTGGTACACATGATGACACATCTGTAAAAGTCTGGTACAAGTGTTGACACACCTGTACAAGCCTGGTACAAGTGTTGACACATCTGTACAAGCCTGGTACAAGTGTTGACACACCTGTACAAGCCTGGTACAAGTGTTGACACACCTGTACAAGCCTGGTACAAGTGTTGACACACCTGTACAAGCCTGGTACAAGTGTTGACACACCTGTACAAGCCTGGTACAAGTGTTGACACACATGTACAAGCCTGGTACAAGTGTTGAC
>WNWK01029571.1:20000-22500 GCA_009830355.1 Cherax destructor
ATAATCCCAGCAGGCCCCCGGGATAAGCGCTGTCTGGGTGAGCTACGGTAAATGTGTAATCGCAGTTAGCATTAAGGAGATAAATGTGTCGGCCAAGTGGGGGTTAAATTGGTGGGGGAGGGGAGGGGTGGTGGGGAGGGTCAAACCGGCCCTAAATAGGGGTGAGAGGGCGGGTGAGGTGGAGTTGGGGTGGTGTGTGTGCCTGGCGAGGGGGAGCGGAGCGGGGGGTGGGGAGCTGGAGGAGGAAGGGGCGTCGCGCCCCCCCTGCACAAAAATCCCCTCTAATACTCGGCCACTCAGTAGATACAACGCGTAAATGTTATTAATTGGTAGGGGAAGAGAAGGGGAGGGGAGGGGGGAAGGTGTGAAAGGGAGGGGAAGGGGTTGCAAGGGAAGGGGTCGGGGTTGGAAGGGAAGGGGCGGAGGGGTTGGTAGGGAGGGGTGGAAGGGAGGGGGAGTGGAAGGGAAGGGATGGGAAGGGGGAAGGGAAGGGGGGATGTATCAAGCATGGGATGGATAGAAGTATCAGTTGCTATATTCACATCAGTTTACACTGTGTGTTGCTAGTGTTACACTGTGTGTTGCTAGTGTTACACTGTGTGTTGTTAGTTTTACACTGTGTTGCTAGTGTTACACTGTGTGTTGCTAGTGTTACACTGTGTGTTGTTAGTGTTACACTGTGTGTTGTTAGTTTTACACTGTGTTGCTAGTGTTACACTGTGTGTTGCTAGTGTTACACTGTGTGTTGTTAGTTTTACACTGTGTTGCTAGTGTTACACTGTGTGTTGCTAGTGTTACACTGTGTGTTGCTAGTGTTACACTGTGTGTTGTTAGTTTTACACTGTGTTGCTAGTGTTACACTGTGTGTTGCTAGTGTTACGCTGTGTGTTGCTGGTGTTACACTGTGTTTTGCCAGTGTTACACTGCGTGTTGCTAGTGTTACACTGCGTGTTGATAGTGTTGCACTGTGTGTTGCTAGTGTTACACTGTGTTGCTAGTGTTACACTGTGTGTTGCTAGTGTTGTACTGTGTTGCTAGTGTTACACTATGTTGCTAGTGTTACACTGTGTGTTGCTAGTGTTACACTGTGTGTTGCTAGTGTTACACTGTGTGTTGCTAGTGTTACACAGTGTGTTGCTAGTGTTACACTGCGCGTTGATAGTGTTACACAGTGTGTTGCTAGTGTTACACTGCGTGTTGCTAGTGTTACACTGCGTGTTGATAGTGTTACACTGCGTGTTGATAGTGTTACACTGCGTGTTGATAGTGTTACACTGCGTGTTGATAGTGTTACACAGTGTGTTGCTAGTGTTACACTGCGTGTTGATAGTGTTACACTGCGTGTTGATAGTGTTACACTGCGTGTTGATAGTGTTACACTGCGTGTTGATAGTGTTACACTGTGTGTTGCTAGTGTTACACTGCGTGTTGATAGTGTTACACTGCATGTTGCTAGTGTTACAAAGTGTGTTGATAGTGTTATACTGCGTGTTGCTAGTGTTACGCAGTGTGTTGCTAGTGATGCACAGTGTGTTGATAGTGTTACACTGCGTGTTGATAGTGTTACACAGTGTGTTGATAGTGTTACACTGCGTGTTGCTAGTGTTACACTGCGTGTTGCTAGTGTTACACAGTGTGTTGATAGCGTTACACTGCGTGTTGATAGTGTTACACAGTGTGTTGCTAGTGTTACACTGCGTGTTGATAGTGTTACACTGCGTGTTGATAGTGTTACACTGCGTGTTGATAGTGTTACACAGTGTGTTGATCGTGTTACACAGTGTGTTGATAGTGTTACACTGCGTGTTGATAGTGTTACACTGCGTGTTGATAGTGTTACACAGTGTGTTGATAGTGTTACACTGCGTGTTGCTAGTGTTACACAGTGTGTTGCTAGTGTTACACAGTGTGTTGATAGTGTTACACTGCGTGTTGATAGTGTTACACAGTGTGTTGATAGTGTTACACTGCGTGTTGCTAGTGTTACACAGTGTGTTGCTAGTGTTACACTGCGTGTTGCTAGTGTTACACAGTGTGTTTATAGTGTTACACTGCGTGTTGCTAGTGTTACACAGTGTGTTGCTAGTGTTACACTGCGTGTTGATAGTGTTACACTGCGTGTTGCTAGTGTTACACTGCGTGTTGATAGTGTTACACGCGTGTTGATAGTGTTACACTGCGTGTGTAGTGTTCACAGTGTGTGCTAGTGTTACACAGTGTGTTGATAGTGTTACACTGCGTGTTGATAGTGTTACACAGTGTGTTGATAGTGTTACACTGCGTGTTGCTAGTGTTACACAGTGTGTTGCTAGTGTTACACTGTGTGTTGCTAGTGTTACACTGTGTGTTGCTAGTGTTACACTGTGTGTTGCTAGTGTTACACTGTGTTGCTAGTGTTACACAGTGTGTTGCTAGTGTTACACTGTGTGTTGCTAGTGTTACACTGTGTGTTGATAGTGTTACACTGCGTGTTGATAGTGTTACACTGCGTGTTGATAGT
>WNWK01029572.1:0-24282 GCA_009830355.1 Cherax destructor
GTAATTTTTCCCTCTAAAAAAGTCTTTCCCCCTCTATACACCAGTCATTCCCTCTATACAAACTTCTTTCTATACAATCATTCCCTCTATACACCAGTCATTCCCTCTTCACCAGTCTTTCCCCTCTATACACCAGTCACCCTTTATACACCAGTCTTTCCCCTTTATACACCAGTCATTCCCTCATACACCGTTTTCCCCTCTATACACCAGTCATTTCATACACCAGTCATTTCTATACACCAGTCATTCCCCCAACCCAGTCTTTCCCTTACACCCAGTCACCCTCACACCCCAGTCTTTCCCCTTATATACCATCATTCCCTCTAACACCTGTCATTCTCTCTATACCCCAGTCTTTCCCCTCTATACACCAGTCATTCCCTCTATATACCAGTCTTTCCCCTCTACACACCTGTCATTCCCCATACACCAGTCTTTCCCCTTAAATCCCAGTCATTCCCTCTATACACCTGTCTTTCCCCT
The DNA here is from genome assembly GCA_009830355.1 of Cherax destructor. Lineage (NCBI taxonomy): Eukaryota > Metazoa > Arthropoda > Malacostraca > Decapoda > Parastacidae > Cherax > Cherax destructor. Next base: position 487 of record WNWK01029572.1, read on the forward strand.
CTAACACCTGTCTTTCCCCTTATATCCCAGTCATTCCCTCTATACACCTGTCATTCCCTCTTCCCCAGTCACCCCTCTATAACCGTTTCCCCTCTATACACCTGCCCCCTCTATCCCCTTCTTCCCTCTAAACCCTTCTTCCCTCTAAAACCAGTCATTCCCCCACCCCAGTCATTCCCTCCACCAGTCATTCCCTCAATACCAGTCATTCCCTCATACACCTGTCATTCCCTCTATATACACATCTTTCATTTCCCATACACTCATTTTCCCTTTATAAATCTTTCCTACCGGTTTTCCTTATTTTCTTTTTCCACAACTTTTTCCTCTATTTTTACAATCTTTCTACTATTTTTCCTTTCCCTTTCTTTGATTTGTGTTTTCTTCCCCCCCGCCCCTCTTCCCTCTGTTTCACCCCCCTTTTTTCTGTACTTTCTCTTTCTTTTTCTTTTGCAAGGCTGTTTCTCCTTTCTTCTTTTCCCCCCACAAGGGCCTGCCTTTTACTTAACTTTAACTTCTCCGAAACTCAGTTTCAATTTCCCCAAAATCCCCCAAATTTAATTCCCCAATTCCTCTTTACTTCCATCTTTTTTTGGTTGAGTTTTTATTGGTAGAATTACCACAATATGAAGTAAAAGGACACAAATGCAACTAATGTGACATTTTTTTTGTGGCAAGTTTCGCTCTCCAGGGTTTCTAAGGTTACAAGCATAATGGACATAGTGGGGTTTAAAATACCCCGTGAGGTGAAAATAGTGGTGGGTTTTAAAAAAATAATTATAGTAGTAGTGATATTAGTAGTAGTAGTATAATACAATAAGGTAGAACAATCAATATGCACATATAAAAAGGGGATAAAAAAATCAGGGTAGTTTAAAAAAGGTTGACAAATATTTCTGCTGGAGGTTGAAATATCGAGGCCAAGTGTTCCCCATCTATGATGTGTTTGTTGAATTAGCAGGAGAGACTTGATGGTAGGGTTTACTGTTTTTAGGAGGATTCTTGCTAAGACTTCAGAGATGGTGAAGCTGCCTTTGTTTTGTTTAATTGTGTTAGAAACAGAGATAAGTGCTGATTCAAGGCATTTTGCGTCTACGGAAATTAGTTTCTTTGATTACTAGTCGGCGTCTTTGAGTATATATAAACCCACTATGTCCATTATCGCTTGTAACGGCTTAGAAAGCTCCTGGAGAGCGAAACGTTGCCACAATAAAATGTCACATTAGTTGCTTTTGTGTCCTTTTACTTAACATTGGTTGAGATTGTTGGAATATCTCAGAGTTGGTTTATCCTTCGGTTTTATTACTGTAATGTTCAACATTGTTTTTGTTCACCACTGTTCTATTCTTGCGAATATCATTCTTCTCCCTCTACGTATAGCGCTTAATGTTGTTCTCAAACTGATATCCCCCTGACTTTTTATAACAGTTATTTTGGCATTAAAATCCTTTTTCTTTCCTTGAGTAGCAAGAATTATAGTGGGTGATCTTGTAAGACTGCTAATCTTGCAAGATACAATATGTACACTATGTGAGATGTACACTTTATCTAGAGATGTGCACTTTCTAAATACGTAAACTTTTTCTAGAGATGTATACTTTATCTAGACATGTACAACTTATCTAAACATGTACACTTTACTAAAGATGTACACTATCTAATATGCTGAGGCAGACAATGGCACATCGTGGAGACAGACTATAACCCTAAGTCACCGCTCAATGACGATTAAGTCAAGTGTGAGCAAGACGAAGACAGAGGAAGACGATAAAGGCAACACCAACTCACCATCCTTTCATAGCCTGTGTCCTCTCACACATTTATACATGTAACTTGTAAATTAGACATATAAGGCGGGTTATGGCATTGTGTGTCTTATTTACACACTGTTTGTTTACTCTACCAGTGTATTACACTCTGACCTCTCCACTAAAACACCGTATTTACTCTATTTCTCATTCGTGTATTTTGCCTAACTCATCCTAAAGTTATGACAGCGGGGAAAAATATAAATCGTTGAAAAAGTGAAGTTTAATAAAGGTAAACAAATTTGACGTTTTGAGAAACGAGAATGGGTTGTCCTCATCACATCCCCTTCCTTTACTTTCCATGCAACCCTCTCCCCTCACACACTCTCATCCGCCCTCTCCAAACACTCGCTCCATCACTTATATTCCTTTCCCTCGCTTCACTCCTATATTCTCCCTCCCTCTCTCTCCATCCCTCACCATTGACAAGTTTCACACCTGCCCTACAGTTTACTGTGTGAGGGTGTGTTGAGTGTCTCTTTCCTGGCAGGGAAAACTTTTCATATATCCTGCTGGCACATGTGCCACCTCTACCTGGCTCCCATACTTGTGGAGGGAGATGATGGTAGAGTGAGAGGCTGGGAGGGAAGAAGCCAGTGAGAAAGAGGCAAATAGGAAGGAAAAGGAGGAGCTAAAACTTGAGTAAAAGAGAGAGAAAGAAAGAGAGAGAAGAAGGAAACAGAGAAGGGAGGGAGGAGAGAGAGAGAGAGAGAGAGAGACATACAGACAGAGAGAGATGCGGTAGGGTGGTCTTTAATTATCTACTGAATACACAAATTTCTAAACAAAATAAAGATATACGGACATGAATTACAGGAAACGTTTCGCCACTCTTGGCTTCTCCAGTGCAATACATTAAAGCGCAACAGGTTAATGTAGGGCGTGCAGGTGACCCCCAAAGTGAGGCGAGGCGGGAGGTAAGTCAAATGGCAGAAGATATGTTGAAAAAATAATTTATATAAGTGAGGGGATGGTTTCAGCAGGTGTTGCATCCAATACACCTGTTATATCTAAGTCATTCTTCACCCCCCTTTCACCTCATCTGTCTGTAGTATATGCCCACCCGCGCATATGCGCAATATATATATTAAATTATAACCATGTTTTTTTTAAAGAGGGGCCGGTAAGCCAGGGGAAGTCCTCGGTGGTGACCAGCTCCAGCTTTTATAAATGACTAAGACCCCGTCGGAAACATTTGTCCTGTTTCTGGCAAACATTATACCTACTTACCATATGCTCCCTTTTATCAAGACTGATGGACTCAACACATCGACTCCAAGTTGAGGGGCTGTTCCCCAAAATCTTCATCTTCCCTCGTTCTCTGTACTAGACTGAAGAAACCACTGGCTGGCGAAACGTTTCCCAAAATAGATACCCAAATGTTGCAGGAGTGTCTCATTTATAAGCTCTTAACGGTGACGGTCCCGGGGCCGTGACTCAACGTTGATGGTCCCGGGGCCTGTGACTCAAGTTTAGGTCGGACCTGTGACTCAACGTTGATGGTCCGGGGCCCCGGGCTCAACGTTGATTCGGACCCCGGGTCAACGTTGATGGTCGGACCTGTGACTCAACGTTGATGGTCCCGGGCCTGTGACTCAACGTTGTGGTCCCGGGGCCTTGACTCAACGTTGATGGTCCGGGACCGGACTCCGTTGATGGTCCGGGACCTGTGATCAACGGGTGGCGGGGCCGGATCAACGTTGATGGCGGGGCCTGTGACTCAACGTTGATGGTCCACCGTGACTCAACGTTGATGGTCCGGGGCCCTTTATCAAAGTTGATGGTCCGGACCGGGTCAACGTTGATGGTCGGGCCGGGCTCAACGTTGATGGTCCGGGGCCTGTGACTAACGTTGATGGTCGGGCCTGTGACTCAACGTTGATGGTCGGGGCCTGGACTCAAGTTGATGGTCCGGGGCCCGGGCTCAACGTTGATGGTCCGGGGGCCTGTGACTCAACGTTGATGGTCCGGGGCCTTTACTCAACGTTGATGGTCCGGGACCTGTGATAACGTTGATGGTCTGGGACCGTGACCCCCGTTTGGTCTGGGGCTTGGACTCCAACGTTGATGGTTGGGGCCGGGCTCTCAACGTTGATGGTCGGGGGCCCGGACTCTCAACGTTGATGGTCTGAGACCGGGCTTCAACGTTGACGGTCGGGATTTACTCTCAAGCGACGGTCTGGGACCTGTGACTCTCAACGCTGACGGTCTGGGACCTGTGACTCTCAACAAAAAAAGGTAGATAAATAGTTCACAGAACCGAAAAGTTGGTAAATTGACACATGGAACCTTGGGTGTCTTTATTGGGGGAAACGTTTCGCCACACGTGGTTCATCACCCAATACAAAAAATAATGGTATAGAACAGAGGAACAGTCTCACTGAAGGACTGTTACTTTATTTCAACACAAACAGAATAAAGGCAGTTCATCATCTCTGGGGTTTTCCTCAAACAAAACCCCTCCATCACATAGCTTTTCTCTACTACTACAATTTTTACTACAACTACTACTACTAGTACTACTACTACCCACAACGATTACATTATGCCTTGCACCCCAAGAGCCGGGCCCATGGCCGGGGCCCGAATGTAAGACTCTCGAAACTCAACAAAAAGGTTTTATCAAAGTAAGACCAATATATACCCCATGTCCTTATATTGTTTGTAAAGGCTCGACATAGCTCCCTGGAGGCGAAACTTTGCCACAATAAAAATGTCGCATTAGTTCCCTTTTCCCTTTTTTCCAAAAAACCCTCATTTGAGTTTAAATATTTTTTTTTTAAAAAAATTAAGATATAAAAAAAACCCCCACTATGGAAGAGCAGTAAAAATTATTTAAGGGAGGATGGAAGACTTGACACGACAAACATATGGATAGACACGAAAAAGACACAAACATCTGGAGAGACACGCAAGACACAAACATCTGGAGAAAACGAAAAGACACAAACATCTGGAGAGAGACGCAAGACACAAACATCTGGAGAAAACGCAAGACAAACACCTGGAGAAAACGAAAGACACAAACATCGGGAGAGACACGTAAGCACAAACATCGGGAGACACACGCAAGACAAAAACATCGGGAGGGGAACCAACCAAACATCTGGAGAACACGAAAGGACGCCAACAATTGTGTTAAATATCTTTAAGCAGACTTGATAAAGCTCTGCTTAGAGCTTTTTTGTGAAAGGGGAAGATCTGTGGAGAAGATTTTTTGTTCACAATGGACAGAGATGCATAATGTATCATAAAGAATGTAGTGTTCAGTGTATTGGTGTTTAGTGTTGGTGTGTGTATTGGTGTTGTAGTGTTGGTGGGGTGTATTGGTGTGGTGGTGTTGGTGAGTGTTTTGGGTTTGAAAAGGTTGGGGAGTCATTGGTGTTGTAGTGTTGGTATGTACTGGTGTTGTAGTGTTGGTGTTTTAGTGGTGTTGTTGTGTTGGTGTGGGTAGGGTGTTGTTGTGTTGGTGTGTGTGGTGTTGTAGTGTTGGTGTGTGTATTGGTTTGTAGTGCTGTGTGTGTATTGTTGTAGTGTTGGGGGAGTGTACTGGTGGTAGTGTTGGTCCCTTTTCCCTTTGATATCCCTTTGAAGATTTTCCCGAGGGTTTTCCTCTGGGGCCGCCAGGGGCCGGGTCCCGGTGAATGGCCAACCGGGCTTTGGCTGGGGGCCCGTTCCCCCACATATCCATCACAGCCTGGTTGATCTGGCCCCCGGGAAGATATTTGTCCTTTTTCCCCTTTTGGGGTTTCCCTTCCCCCATTTTTTTAAGCCTTTTCGGAATTTTCGGGAAAAGATGTTAATAAGTCAACGGAGTTAAACGGCCCCGATTGTCCCCACCGCACCCCTGCCCCTCAGGGTTTTTTTTACATTTTCCCTCCCTTACCCTCACCCCAGTATGTTGTTATGGCAGTGTGCAGTTTGGGGGACCAGCCTTTTCAAGTATTTTATGTATAAAATTATCATGATTCTCTCTCCTCCGCTCCAATGAGTACATGTTCAAGACTTAAAAGGCGTTCCCAAAAATTTTTAGATGTTTCAATTCAATGTGAGCCGTAAACGATCCGGGATTTGTTCCAGCTCTGCTTTTCCCGCCCTGAACGGGGCCGCACTAAGACTGGGGGGAGCATAGCGATTTGAATAGTGTACCATCGGCATTTTTCCTTGTTTTGAAAGTTCTCAATACCCCCCCCGTCATTTTTCCTGGCTGTTGTGATCTTTGTCTTGTTATGGTCTTTAAACGACAGATCAGCAGACATAATTATTCCCAAGTCCTTTACGTGTTCCTTTCGTTCTATGTGGTGACCCTCTTGCGTTTTGTATATAGTGTTCCTTTTGAGTTCTTCATTTTTTCCATACCTAAGCAGCTGAAACTTATCACCATTGAACGTCATGTTGTTCTCCACTGCCCATTGGAAGACCCTGCTTATGTCCTCCTGTAATTTTTCAGTGTCCTCTACCGTAGTGACTTTCATGTTATTTTAGTGTCATCTGCAAATGATGATACAAAAGTGTGCTGGGTGTTTTTATCTATGTCTGCTATGAGGATGAGAAACAGCAGAGGTGCCAGGACAGTGCCTTGGGGCACTGAGCTTTTTGACCTCGCTGATGCTGGATCTTGCCCTGTTCACTACTATTTTTTGTGTTCTTTGTGTTAGGAACTCAAAAATCCATCTGCCTACCTTTCCCGTAATGCCTATGGCCCTCAGTTTGTGCGCTATCACTCCATGATCGCATTTGTCAAACGCCTTTGCAAAATCTGTGTAAATCACATCTGCGTTTTGGTCGTCCTCCAATGCCTCCGTAATTCTGTCATAATGGTTCAGCAGCTGTGACAGGCATGATCGACCCGCTCTAAAGCCATGTTGGTTCGGGTTATGTTGGTTGTGCTGGTCCATGAACTTTGTAATCTGCCGTCTCATCACTCTTTCAAAGATTTTTATGATGTGAAAGTGAGGGCTACTGGTCTGTATTTTAGCTAGTGCTCTACTACCTCCCTTATGCAAAGGAGCTATGTCTGCACTCTTTAAGGCCTCTGAATTTCACCTAGATCTAAGCTCTTTCTCCACAGAATACTAAGGGCTCTTCTAATGGTACTTTGCACTGCTTTATAAATAAAGCATTCCATGAATCTGGTCCAGGTGCTGAGTGAGTGGGCATGTTGTCCATTTCTTTTTCGAAATCTATGGGATTTGTACTAATGTCGGTTAGGTGGTCTGCGCGGCCTTCTGCTGGAGTGAAAAATATTTCTGCATTTTCTACCTTGCTGTCATTTAGTGGGTTGCTGAACACTGACTCATACTGTTCTTTTAGAATTTCACTCATTTCCTGTTCATCGTCCGTATACGAATCACCTCTCAATAATGGTCCAATTCTACAGGTAGTTCTTAGCTTGGATTTTGCATAGGAGTGAAATATTTTGGGTTTCTTGCAATATCCTGGTGAGTGTACTGGTGTTGTAGTGTTGGTGAGTGTAGTGGTGTTGTAGTGTTGGTGAGTGTACTGGTGTTGTAGTGTTGGTGTGTGTATTGGTGTTGTAGTGTTGGTGTGTGTATTGGATTTGTAGTGCTGGTGAGTGTATTAGTGTTGTAGTGCTGGTGAGTGTATTAGTGTTGTAGTGTTGGTGAGTGTATTGGTGTTGTAGTGTTGGTGAGTGTATTGGTGTTGTAGTGTTGGTGAGTGTATTGGTGTTGTAGTGTTGGTGAGTGTATTGTGTTGTAGTGTTGGTGAGAGTATTGCTGTTGTAGTGTTGGTGAGTGTATTGGTGTTGTAGTGTTGGTGAGAGTATTGCTGTTGTAGTGTTGGTGAGAGTATTGCTGTTGTAGTGTTGGTGAGTGTATTGGTGTTGTAGTGTTGGTGAGAGTATTGCTGTTGTAGTGTTGGTGAGAGTATTGCTGTTGTAGTTTTGGTGAGAGCATTGGTGTTGTAGTGTTGGTGAGTGTATTGGTGTTGTAGTGTTGGTGAGTGTACTGTTGTAGTGTTGGTGAGTGTGGTGTTGTAGTGTTGGTGAGTGTGGTGTTGTAGTGTTGGTGCGTGTGGTGTTGTAGTGTTGGTGAGTGTGGTGTTGTAGTGTTGGTGGTATTGGGTTGTAGTGTTGGTGGAGTGTATTGGTGTTGTAGTGTTGGTGAGTGTACTGTTGGTGAGTGTATAGGTGTTGTAGTGTTGGTGAGTGTATAGGTTTGAGTGTTGGTGAGTGTTAGGTGTTTGTTGTGAGTGTAGTAGAGTGTTGGTGGAAATGTGGTGTTGTAGTGCTGGTGAGTGTGGTTGTAGTGTTGGTGAGTGTGGTGCTGTAGTGTTGGTGAGTGTGGTGTTGTAGTGTTGGTGAGTGTGGTGTTGTAGTGTTGGTGAGTGTGGTGTTGAGTGTTGGTGAGTGTATTGTTGTTGTAGTGTGGTGAAATTTGGTGGTGTAGTGTTGGTCGTGCATGTACCGCGCGCACATGCACACAAGGCGCACACCCGCACGCATGCCACACACGCGCACACACACGCACACGCAAACACACGCACACACGCGCCCACACACACGCGCGCGCACACACACACACACGCAAACACGCACGCACGCATATACACCAGGCCTGTGTCTAATCGACATGTGCCTAGGACAAAATGGTAATAACCCACGCACCCATATAGGCATGGTCACCCGACCAGCGAACCAGGAGCTAAGATAATAACTGAGTAGTGGTCCCCTTTTCCCCGTTATGCTAGCACCTTGGTTCAACCAGCCAGTAACAATGAAGCTCACCAAAGTTTGAAGCGATGTGGTACACTCGTGAATCAACCTTGCAGACTTACTTCCAAGTCTGGTCGCAATGCTTCTCACGTGTTTTTTTTGCATTTGCCATATTGTACATATTCTCTCTCTCTTATATATATATATATATATATATATATATATATATATATATATATATATACACATCGGCCGTTTCCACCGAGGCAGGGTGACCCAAAAAAAGAAAACCAAAAAAAAGAAAGAAAATACTTTCATCATTCAACACTTTCACCTCACTCATACACAATCAATGTCTTTGCAGAGGTGCTAGATACAACGGGTTTAGAAGTCCTCCAAACTGCCAATATCCCAAACTCCCTCCTTTAAAGTGCAGGCATTGTACTTCCCATTTCCAGGATTCAAACCTAACCGGTTTCCTTGAATCCCTTAACAAAATACGTATTACCCTGCTCACACTCCAACAGCTCGTCAGGTCCCAAAACCATTTTCCCATTCACTCCTATGTAACACGCTCACGCATGCTTGCTGGAAGTCCAAGCCCCACACCCACAAAACCTCCTTTACTCCCTCCCCCCAACCTTTACGAGGGACGACCCCTCCCCGCCTTCCTTTCCTACAGATTTATACGTCTCCAAGTCATTCTACTTTGTTCCATTTTTGTTCCCCAACTCAGTCCTCTGACTAATACTTTTAGTAACCCCCCTCCTCCAATTTCCACACTCCGAATTCTCTGAAATTTTACACCACACATTGCCCTTGACAGGACATCTCCACTGCCTCCAGCCACCTCCTGGCTGCAGCATTTACAACCCAAGCTTCACACCCATATAAGAGTGTTGGTAAATATATTGTACATACCTTGCTGTTTGTTGAAGGAAATATAATTTACTTCTGTCGCCTTTTGCTCTTCCTACCTTGGTTATCGTGCTACAGCCAGGTGTGCAGGCCACTAGACTACACCTGTGTTCGAGTTTTACTACTCTCGGAGCCCGGACATGAGCCAGGATCGTCTGGTGCTCGCCTGGTCAACCAGGTTGTTTGCTGGAGGCCCGTGCCCCATATATCCATCACAGCCTTGTTGATCTCTCTCTTTATCTGTCTCTTTCTCACTCTCTCAACAACACTACATCTTATACATTAATGGTATACAATACCGACAAGATGAAAATTAGATCCCAAATGCAATCTGGATATCATTATTTTAACTTTGCCCTCCCTGGCTTTATAAATAAAATTTAAAAAAGAAAGAAAAACTGTAGAAACTATATACAAAAGACGAGGTAATTTAAAGTTGAAAAAAATCGCAGTCTTGACGAATCTGAAGCACAGGCATGAAGATTGGGCTTTTGTACTGGCGTCAGGTGAGGGACGGGAAAAGACGAAAGGACTGTCATACGCAAGGATGGGTATGACCTACTTACTAGGAATCCCCCTACCAGTGATATTTCCTTCGTCTGCTGCACGTCCTCAAACAAAAACACTCCCCCGAAAAAAAGCTCGGCAGGAGATGAAATTTCCCCAAAGAAAACAGGTGCACCACGTGACATTAAGAGACCAAAAAAATTTCAGGGCCCAAGATTGTTCAACTGCCCCACCATTCAAGGGGGGTTACCAAAGACCCCCGGCTGCTTCAAGAAGGCGCTGGAGAGGTACCTAAAGCAGGGGCCCGATGCCCGGCTGTGGTTCGTACGTCGGTTTACGTGCGGCCAGCAGTAATAGCCTGGTTGATAAGACCATGCTCCATCACGAGGCCTGGTCACAGACCGGACCGCGGGGGGGGTTGACCCCCGAAACCCTCTATAGGTATACTCCAGGCATACTACATCAGCAACATACCCACCGACAATGTATCAGCAACACACCAACACCACACCACAACACGTTCACCAACACTACACCACAACACGTCACAAACACTACACGACAACACATTCACCAACACCACAACACATTCACCAACACCACACAACACCACATTCACAAACACTACACCACAACACATTCAAACACTACACCACAACACATTCACAAACACCACAACACATTCACAAACACCACACAACAACACATTCACAAACACTACACCACAACACATTCACCAACACCACAACACATTCACCAACACCACACAACACCACATTCACAAACACTACACCACAACACATTCACCAACACTACACCACAACACATTCACAAACACCACACCCAAATTCCCCCCCAAAACACCAAAACCCCAAAAAACCCCATTCACAAACACACACCACAACACATCACCAACACTACACCACAACACATTACCAACACCACACAAAAACACACCCCAAACACACACTAACATACACCAAACACACACTAAACATACACAACACACACCAACACACCAAATACACCAACACACACTAACATCCCTAACACACCAACCCCCCAACCCCAACACGGGCGGGTTATGCCCGAAATTTTTTTTTGAGTAAATTCCAGTGGGATATTTCTTTTTTTTTTATTATGAATATTATCATTATTGTATGTGGGGAAAATGAATTTTTTATTATATTATATAGATTTGTTATTTTTTTATGTAATTTACATGTGGGGGAAACCCCACTAGAGCCCCCGTTCCCTTTTTTAGGTTTGGCCGGTTCCCCCCCTAGTCATGTGACCCTGACGTCATTTTCCCCAAACATTGGTACTGTCAGTAGGTTCACGCACCCTTCCTGACAAGGGTAGGTTCACGCACCCTCCCAACAGGGAGTAGGTTCACGCTCCTCTCCTGGAAGGGAGGATCATACATTTTTTTTATGAGTTGATCGGCTCTCAGCCTTAATACAAATTCCCCCTACTCAACAATATTACTTATATCTAATATCATCTGTCTCTATTAATATATCAGTTCTACATTTGTATAGTATATTTTTTTTTTACACTGCAAGAGAACTTTGTAAATGTCTATTTATATTTTGTTTAAAAAGAATGAATTTTACTAATTGGATGCAATAATCCCCATTATAAATAAAAGTTGATTTTTTTCTAAAGAACAATTAGAATAGCCCCTGATTCCGTGTTGTTACAAAGGGGGGCCAAAAAACAGGCCTAAAATAAGGCCCTTATTGTAACACACACCAACACACACAACAAAACCCCAACAACAAAATACACAACACACACCAGCCACACTAACACACATACCAACACACACTAACATACACCAACACCCCCGTACACAACCCCCCGACACACTAACACACACCCAGCACACACTAACACAAAAAGCACACACTAACACCCCCCAAAACCCCCTAACATACACCAATACACAAAAACCACACTAACCTCTAACATACCCAACACCACTAACACAGGGTCCACACTAACACTCTAACACACACAACCCCCAAAACACACACTAACACTAATACTCTAACACAACTAACATTTAACACACACACACCAACACACTAACTGAGAGGAATTGACAAGGTGGATAGGGACAGAATGTTCCAGAGATGGGACACAGCAACAAGGGGAACAGTTGGAAGTTGAAGACTCAGATGAATCACGGGGTGTTAGGAAGTATTTAATTTTTTCGTCAGAGTGGTGGGGAAGGGGAAAATTTTTGGGAACGATGTAGTAAAGGGGTTCCATACATAGTTTTAAAAAAGGTAAGATAAAGCTCATGGAGCAGGGAGAGTGATCCAGTAGCGGCCAGTGAAGGGCGGGGCCAGGGGTTGACTCGACCCTGCAACCACAACTAGGTGAGTACACACAAACACACACAACACCCAAACACACACCAACACACAAACCACACCAGCACATACTAACACTAACACACGGGTCAGCACACTAACACTCTAACACACACCAACACACTAAAAAACTCAAACACACACCCCAAACACCCTAACACACACACCAAACACATTTTAAACAATAAAACACCAGCACATACTAAAACTAAACACGGGTCAGACACTAACACTCTAACACAACCAACACACTAACACCCCTAACACTCAAAACACACTAACACACACTAACACACACCAACAAACACTACTAACACACACCAAAAAAACCTAACACACACAACACACACACCCAACACTAACACGCGGGTCAGCCAAAAACCTGTTCTACTCCTTTTTAAACAACAAGCTCAGAATCATCCCGGGAAATGGTTTAAAACCCTTACAATAGGGTTTTAATAGCACCGACCCCCCCCTTTAAATTTGTCGCTAAACCCCCCCCCACCACCCCCTACACCACCACTGCCACCCCCCCACCACCCCCAGCTACTACCAACCACCACCACCACCAGCTACTACCACCACCCCCACCAGCTCACCACCACTGCCACCACCACCACCAGCTCTACCACCACGCCACTACCACCACCAGCTCTACCACCACCAGCTACTACCACCACTGCTCCACCACCACCAGCTCTCCACCCCACCACCACCAGCTACTAAAACCCTGCCCCCCACCACTGCTACAACCACCCCCCCACCACCATACCGCTACTACCGCCACCCCCCCCACCAGCTACTACCACCATCCCCCCCCACCACCACCAGCTACTACCACCACTGCCACCACCACCACCACCAGCTACTAAAACCCTGCCACCACCACCACCAGCTACTGCCCCATCAGCTCTAACCCCGCCCCCACCACCAGCTACTCCCCTGCCACCACCACCACCAGCTACTACCACCATCATTTCTACCACCACTGCCACCACCACCTCCTGCTAACCCCAGCTACTACCACCTGCCACCACCACCACCAGCTCTGCCACCATCAGCTACACCCCCACTGCCACCACCACCATCACCAGCTACTACCACCACCAGCTACTACCACCACTGCCACCACCACCACTGGGTACAACACCACTGCCACCACCACCAGCTACTACCACCACTGCCACCACCACCACCAGCTATACCACCACTGCCACTACCACCACCAGCTACTCCCACTGCCACCCCCCCACCAGCTACTACCACCACCCCACCACCAAAGCCACCACCATCAGCTACTACCACCACTGCCCCCCACTATCAAGTTTCTTCCACCAAGCTCCTCCACCACTGCCCCCCACCACCAGCTTCCCCTTGGGCCCCACCACTGCCACCACCACCATCACCAGCCCACTACCACCACTGCCACCACCACCACTAGCTACGCCACCACTGCCACCACCACCAGCTACACCACCACTGCCACCACCACCCCAAACTACTACCACCACTGCCACCACCACCAGCACTACCACTACTGCCACCCGACCACCACCGCTACCACCAATGCCACCACCTTCACCACCATCAGCTACTACCACCACTGCCACCATCCCACCACCATCGGCTACTAAACCACCGACCACCAGCTACTACCACCACTGCCATCACCACCAGCTACTATTACCACTGCCACTACGACCACCACCAGCTACTACCACCAATGTCATCACCATCCCACTATCAGCTACTACCAACACTGCCACCATCACCACCAAACGGCCTAAACCCCCCCACCAACAGCTACTACCACCACTGCCACCACGACCACCACCAGCACTACCACCACTGCGACCCATCACCACCATCGGGTACTACCCACTGCCACCATCACCACCACTATCGGCTACTACAACCACCACTACCAGCTACTACCACCACTGCCACCACCCCAGTATCACCACTACCACCCCACCATCACAACTATCAGCTACTACCACCACCACCATCATCTACTACCACCACCATCATTTCTCCATAACTACCACCACCACCATCACCACCATAAAAGTACTCCACCACCACCATCATCTACTACCATCACTACCACCACCACTACCATCACCACCATCAGCTACTACCATCACTACCAACACCATCGCTTCTACACCACTGCCACCACCACCAACTGCTCCCCACCCATCTGCTCTACCCCCACCACCACCATCGCTACTACCACCACCACCACCTCAGTCTACCACCACCACCACCATCAGCTACTACCACCACCATCAGCTACTACCACTACTGCCACCACCACCACTAGCAGCTACCATCAATCTATCATCAGCTACCATCATTACCACTGCCACCATCACCACCAGCAGTTACCACCATCACCACTGCCACTATCACCACCACCAGCTACCACCATTATCCTGCCACCAGCTATCATCATCACCACTGATTACAAAACCACCACCAGCTACCACCATCACCAATGCCGCCATCACCCCACCAACTACAATCATCACCACTGCCCCCATCACCACCAGCAGGTGCCACCATCACCACTGCGACCAAAACTACCCCATCACCACTGCTACCATCACCACCACCAGCTACCACCATCACCACTCCCACCATCACCACCACAAGCTACCACTATCACCACTGCCACCATCACCACTAGCAGCTACCACCATCACCACTGCCACCATCACCAACACCAACTACAATCATCACTACTGCCGCCATCACCACCATTAACTACAATCATCACCACTGCCGCCATCATCACCACCAACTACAATCATCACCACTGCCGCCATCACCACCACTAACTACAATCATCACCACTGCCCGCCATAATCACCACCAACTACAATCATCACCACTGCCGCCATCACCACCACCAACTACAATCATCACCACCACCATCAGCTACTACACCACCACCATCGGCTACTACCACCACCAGTAGCTAACCATCATATACCTTGCTTGAACACACGTAATACGTCTGTAGACTGAACCCTGACCTATATCTCTTAGATAAGGAAACTGCAGAATTAACTTCACTATTTACAGGTTTGGTGATACAGCGTTGGGAGCAGCAAGGTGCCCTTGATACTTCTGCAAGGTGCCCTTGATACTTCAGCAAGGTGCCCTTGATACTTCAGCAAGGTGCCCTTGATACTTCAGCAAGGTGCCCTTGATACTTCAGCAAGGTGCCCTTGATACTTCTGCAAGGTGCCCTTGATACTTCAGCAAGGTGCCCTTGATACTTCAGCAAGGTGCCCTTGATACCTCAGCAAGGTGCCCTTGATACTTCAGCAAGGTGCCCTTGATACTTCAGCAAGGTGCCCTTGATACCTCAGCAAGGTGCCCTTGATACTTCAGCAAGGTGCCCTTGATACTTCAGCAAGGTCCCCTTGATACTTCAATGTTCCCTTAATACTTCAGCAATGTTACCTTGATACTTCAGCAAGGTGCCCTTGATACTTCAGCAAGGTGCCCTTGATACTTCAGCAAGGTGCCCTTGATACTTCAGCAAGGTGCCCTTGATACTTCAGCAAGGTGCCCTTGATACTTCAGCAAGGTGCCCTTGATACTTCAGCAAGGTGCCCTTGATACTTCAGCAAGGTGCCCTTGATACTTCAGCAAGGTACACTTGATACTTCAGAAAACTGAAGTTCCTTTGTGGATGAGGGTATGAGGGGGATGTTAAGTAAAAGGACATAAATGCAACTAATGTGACATTTTATTGTGGCAACGTTTCGCTCTCCAGGAGCTTTCTCAAGCCGTTACAAGCGATAATGGACATAGTGGGCTTATATATACTCTCAAAGTGAGGTGAAATACTAGTGGTGGTAGTAGTAGTGATATTAGTAGTAGTAGTAGTAATACAATAAGGTAGAACAATCAACATGCACATGAGTAAAACCTTTACTCATGTGCATATGATTGTTCTACCTATGTATTACTACTATTACTACTAATATCACTACTACTACCACCACTAGTATTTCACTCACTTGAGTATATAAACCCACTATGTCCTTTATCGCTTTAAGCTGAGAAAGCTCCTGGAGACGAAACATTGCCACAATAAAATGTCACATTAGTTGCATTATGTCCTTTTACTAACATATTGTCGGTAATTCTACCAATATTATTACATGAGGGGATGCCTTGATCCTTATGAGGGATTTTAATGTAAAGTATGTATTAAGATCATCCCAGCCGTTCCTCAGATATTAACTGATTACCTTCCGATCCCCAGACGCTGTAATACTTATACTGACTTACCACTTCCTGCATTCATAATAATAATAATAATAATAATAATAATAATAATAATAATAATAGAAGAAGAAGAAGAAGAAGAACCAGAAGTAAGAGCAACAACAATAATAACAACCAACAACGCCAACAAAAACTCCAAAAATAGAAACAAAAACAGAAATAACTGCAAAGCAACAATACAACAACAGTACAGCAACAACAAGAACACAATAACAACAAGAAAACAACAACAAGAAAGCAACAACAACAACAACGATAACATTACGAGCAGAGGTACAAATGAGAGGCGTGTAGCAGGTGGTAGCAGGTGGTAGCAGGTGGTAGCAGGTGGTAGCAGGTGGTAGCAGGTGGTAGCAGGTGGTAGCAGGTGGTAGCAGGTGGAGTCAGACACCAGCCAAGGAACGAACCAAGAGTAGAAGGCAAACAACGAGGGCAGGTATTGTTATTTTCTTGAGTATTCTTATATTCCCACCACCAATACATTTACAGAGAACAAAAGAGCAGCAATAAGAGTTATATACTGAGAGAGCAAAGCGAGTTTGCTCTCTGCTATTGGGTTGTAAGTCGTGCAAAGAGAACAGTTTGTGTACTCAGCCCCAGGGAGGAGAGACTGTCAGCACCGGGTCACAGGGACTTAGGTATTATGTTTGGATGACTTATAAAATCGGCTGCCATTCACAACGCAGTTGGGCTCCTACAACTACACGGTTCATAACTGCCAGCTTGGCTCAGGGAGGAAATACATGAAGTAGTTGCTTGATGTACCCTAGATGACATGTAATGTACTCGTAGTATAACAACAGAAACAGCAACAAAACAGTAGGAACAACAAAAACACTAACAAAAACATAACATTAGCAATAATGATAAACCAGACTGGGTTTTGTTCTTTATTTATTTGTGGTTAAATGTACGTTTTGAAAGGCTAATGTACCTTAACCTATCCCAATGTATCGAAATTTAATTTAGCCTAATCGGACGACATATATATATATATATATATATATATATATATATATATATATATATATATATATATCGTGCCGAATACATAAAACTTGTAATGTTGGCTTAAATAGAAAAACGCTCTTCTGTTGCTGAATAAGGCAAGCGAAAATTTGTGTATGAAATAATTTCGCAAAAATCATTCTGAACCTAACGAAAAAAATATATTTCATTGTGTTTGTTTATTATTAAATTATTGTAAGCTCATATAAAATATATTTGGTTGGATTAGGCTGAATTAAATTGCGCTTGTTATAATAAGGCTAGGTAAGTTTCCTAAGGTAAAAAATCATTAATTTTTATATTAACATAAATGAAAAAAAATATATCTTTTGATGTATAAGAGAATTTTTTTTAGAAAGGACTTAATTTTAAATGAGCACTTGCTAATTGACCAGTTTTATTTATTCGGCACGGCATATAAATTATATATATATATATATATATATATATATATATATATATATATATATATATATATATATATATATATGAGTGTGAGACCTAAGTGTAAGAAGAAGTAGCAAGACGTACCTGAAATCTTGCATGTTTATGAGACAGAAAAAAGACACCAGCAATCCTACCATCATGTAAAACAATTACAGGCTTTCGTTTTACACTCACTTGGCAGGACGGTAGTACCTCCCTGGGCGGTTGCTGCTGTCTACCAGGGTTCGAATACTTAGGTAGTTGCAGTGTTGTTACTGATCAATTCCACTTGTTCGTGGTTACAATAATATAATATACTGCTCATTGAGGCTAGTACACCAAACGGGAGAAGGAAATTAGCTCAGAAGCACCCACACCACCATATGTTTTCGGACCAAGGGTAACACACCTAGCTTGACAGGGTGCTTGGTTCTTGGTGGATTGCGTGGTCCTGTGGGTTTTCTCTCACCACGAGGCAGGCCAAAGCAGCAAGGGTTCGAATCCTTGGCTAATCGCAGTGTTCTATTGATATATATATATAATATATATATATATATATATATATATATATTTATATATTATATAATATATATATATATATATATTATATATTATATATATATATATATATATATATATATATATATATATATATATATATATATATATATATATAATTATATATATATAATATATATATATATATATATATATATATATATATATATAATATATAATATATATATAATATATATTTATATATTATATATATATATATATAATATATAATATATATATATATATATTTATATATATATATTTATATATATATATATATATATATATTTATATATAATATATTTATAATATATATATATATATATATATATATATATATATATATTTATATATATATATATATATATATATATATATATATATATATATATATATTTATATATATATATATATATAAATATATATATATATATATATATAATATATATATATATATATATATATATATATATATATATATATATATATATATATATATATATATATATATATATTTATTAACACATCGGCCGATTACCACCAAGGCAGGGTGGCCCAAAAAAAAGAAAAACTTTCATCATCATTCACTCCATCACTGTCTTGCCAGAGGGGTGATTTACACTACAGTTATAAAACTGCAACATTAACACCCCTCCTTCAGAGTGCAGACACTGTACTTCCCATCTCCAGGACTCAGGTCCGGCATGCCGGTTTCCCTGAATCCCTTCACAAATGTTACTTTGCTCACACTCCAACAGCATGTCAAGTATTAAAAACCATTTGTCTCCATTCACTCCTATCAAATACGCTCACGCATGCTTGCTGGAAATCCAAGCCCCTCACACACAAAACCTCTTTTACCCCCTCCCTCCAACCTTTCCTAGGCCGACCCCTACCCCGCCTTCCCTCCACTACAGATTTATACACTCTCGAAGTCATTCTGTTTCGTTCCATTCTCTCTACATGTCCGAACCACCTCAACAACCCCTCCTCAGCCCTCTGGATAATAGTTTTGGTAATCCCGCACCTTCTCCTAATTTTCAAACTCCGAATTCTCTGCATTATATTCACACCACACATTGACCTCAGACATGACATCTCCACTGCCTCCAGCCTTTTCCTCGTTGCAACATTCATCACCCATGCTTCACACCTATATAAGAGTGTTGGTATAACTATACTCTCATACATTGCCCTCTTTACTTCCATGGACAAAGTTCTTTGTCTCCACAGACTCCGAAGTGCACCACTCACCCTTTTTCCCTCATCAATTATATGATTTACCTCATCCTTCATAGACCCATCTGCTGACATGTCCACTCCCAAATATCTGAATACATTCACCTCCTCCATACTCTCTCCCTCCAATCTGATATCCAATCTTTCGTCACCTAATCTTTTTGTTATCCTCATCACCTTACTCTTTCCAATATTCACTTTCAATTTTATTATTTTACATACCCTACCAAATTCAGAATCTCCCAAAAGCACAGTGTCATCAGCAAAAAGCAGCTGTGACAACTCCCACTTTGCATTTGATTCTTTGTCTTTTAACCCCACACCTCTTGCCAAGACCCTCGCATTCACTTCTCTTACAACCCCATCTATAAATATATTGAACAACCACGGTGACATCACACATCCTTGTCTAAGGCCTACTTTTACTGGGAAATAATCTCCCTCTCTCCTACACATTCTAATCTGAGCCTCACTATCCTCATAAAAGCTCTTCACTGCTTTCAGTAACCTACCCCTATTCCATACACCTGCAACATCTGCTACATTGCCCCCCTATCCACCCTATCATACGCTCTTTCTAAATCCATAAATGCCACCAAAGCCTCTTTACCCTTAACTAAATAGTGTTCGCCTATATGTTTCACTGTAAACACTTGGTCTACACACCCCCTATCTTTCCTAAAGCCCCTTGTTCATCTGCTATCCTGCTCTCCGTCTTACTCTTAATTCTTTCAATAATAACTCTACCATACACTTTACCTGGTATACTCAACAGACTTATTCCCCTATAATTTTTGCACTCTCTTTTGTCCCCTTTGCCTTTATACAAAGGAACAATACACGCTCTCTGCCAGTCCATTGGTACCTTACCCTCTTCCATACATTTATTAAATAATAGCACCAACTACTCCAAAACTATATCCCCGCCTGCTTTTAACATTTCTATCTTTATCCCATCAATCCCAGCTGCCTTACCCCCTTTCATTCTACCCACTGTCTCACGAACTTCCCCCACACTCACAACTGACTCTTCCACACTCCTTCAAGATGTTATTCCTTCTTGCACTATACACGAAATCACAGCTTCCCTGTCTTCATCAACATTTAACAACTCCTTAAAATATTCCCTTCATCTTCCCGATACCTCTAACTCTCCACTTAATAACTCTCTTCTCCTATTTTCAACAGTCAAATCCATTTGTTCCCTAGGCTTCCTCAACTTATTAATCTCACTCCAAAACTTTTTCCTATTTTCAACAAAATTTGTTGATAACATCTCACCCATTTTCTCATTTGCTCTCTTTTTACGTTGCTTCACCACTCTCTTTTTCTCTCCATATACTCCTCCGTCCTTGCATCACTTCTACTTTGTAAAAACCTCTCATATGCTAACTTTTTCTCCCTTACTATTCTCTTTACATCATCATTCCACCAATCGCTCTTCTTCCCTCCCGCACCCACTTTCCAAAACTTTTTCTTATTTTCAACAAAATTTGTTGATAACATCTCACCCATTTTCTCATTTGCTCTCTTTTTACGTTGCTTCACCACTCTCTTTTTCTCTCCATATACTCCTCCGTCCTTGCATCACTTCTACTTTGTAAAAACCTCTCATATGCTAACTTTTTCTCCCTTACTATTCTCTTTACATCATCATTCCACCAATTGCTCTTCTTCCCTCCCGCACCCACTTTCCTGTAACCACAAACTTCTGCTGAACACTCTAACACTATATTCTTTAACCTACCCCATACATCTTCGACCCTATTTCCTACACTCTCACTAGCCCATCTATCCTCCAATAGTTGTTTATATCTTACCCTAACTGCCTTCTTTTTTAGTTTATAAACCTTCACCTCTCTCTTACTTACTGCTTCTATTTTCCTTGTATCCCATCTACCTTTGACTCCCACTTTAGCTACAACTAAAAAGTGATCTGATATATCTCTGGCCCCTCTATAAACATGTACATCCTGAAGTCTACTCAACAGTCTTTTATCTACCAATACGTAGTCCAACAAACTACTGTTATTACGCCCTACATCATATCTTGTATACTTATTTATCCCCTTTTTCTTAAAATATGTATTACCTATAACTAAACCCTTTTCTATACAAAGTTTATACAAAGGGCTCCCATTATCATTTACACCTGGCACCCCAAACTTACCTACCACACCCTCTCTACATGTTTCTCCTACTTTACCATTTAGGTCCCCTACCACAATTACTCTTTCACTTGGTTCAAAAGTTCCTATACATTCGTTTAACATCTCCCAAAATCTCTCTCTCTCCTCTAAACTCCTCTCTTCTCCAGGTGCATACACGCTTATTATGACCCACTTTTCGCATCCGACCCTTATTTTAATCCACATAATCCTTGAATTTACACATTTATATTCCCTCGTCTCCTTCCATAACTGGTCCTTCAACATTATTGCTACCCCTTCCTTAGCTCTAACTCTCTCAGATACTCCTGACTTAATCCCGTTTATTTCTCCCCACTGAAACTCGCCTACCCCCTTCAGCTTTGTTTCGCTTAGGGCCAGGACATCCAACATCATCTCTTTCTTATCATCCGCACTACATCCACGCACATTCAAACATCCCAGTTTTATAAAGTTTTTCTTCTTCTCTTTTTTAGTAAATGTGTACAGGAGAAGGGGTTACTAGCCCATTGCTCCCGGCATTTTAGTCGCCTCATACTACACGCATGGCTTACGGCGGAAAGATGGCTAATGTAATTCCTATTTTTAAAGCAGGGGACACGTCGTTACCATCAAATTACCGCCCAATAAGTCTAACATCAATTGTAGGCAAATTATTAGAGTCGATTATAGCTGATAACATAAGAAGCCATCTCGATAGGCATAATTTGATTAATGATACTCAACATGGATTCACCAGGGGCCGTTCCTGCCTAACTAATTTATTAACTTTTTTCAGTAAGGCTTTTGAGGCAGTTGATCATGATAAAGAATTCGATATTGTTTATTTGGATTTTAGTAAGGCTTTTGATAGAGTACCACATCAGAGACTGTTAAAGAAAGTGGCTGCTCACGGCATTGGGGAAAAGTGTTTTCATGGATCGAGTCATGGCTCACCAATAGGAAGCAGAGGGTGTGCATTAATGGGGTTAAATCTGAGTGGGGATCTGTAACAAGTGGCGTTCCACAGGGATCGGTTTTGGGCCCGTTGTTGTTTATAATATATATAAATGACCTTGACGAGGGAATTACTAGTGATATGAGCAAATTCGCTGATGACACGAAGATAGGTAGGATAATCGATTCAGCCGTAGATGTCACGGAACTTCAAGAGGATTTAGACAAACTCAATTCCTGGTCAGAAAAATGGCAGATGCAGTTCAATGTAGATAAATGCAAAGTTCTAAAGCTCGGGAATGTTCATAACCCTAGCACCTACCAGCTTGGAAAAATAAACACATAAGCAGTATAATGTGATCCTTTATTGACAACGTTTCGCCCACGCAGTGGGCTTTATCGAGTCACAGACAGATCTACCTGGAAAATGAGCAACATGGAGATATATATAGGGTACAGTCAGGTGGAGAATGCTGGGTCAGGTGGAGAAAGCTGCATGTGAGTCTTAAAAGTAGTGTGATAGTTAAAAACATAGTGTGACTTAATGGACCTGCAGTGTACCATTCTTGAGTTCTAGGTGGGATAGCGTTGAAGAAGTTTCTTGGCAATAGGTTCAGCTATGTTGTAGAAGCCGTTGTTCTGGTTGAAGTTGTTGGATATACAGATGAGTGATGATTCTAGGATTCTTCGGTATTGCGTGTTGTCTTCTCTGGCGATGAGTCTTGCGTTTCTGTAGTTGATTAAATGGTTGTGTAAATTTCGGTGTTGAACACAGGCATTTCTTGAGTCGTCAGATCTGCCTGCGTACTGGTGTTCTGAAATGCGTGTTTGTAGGTCTCTGGATGTTTCGCCAACGTATAATT
>WNWK01029573.1:0-24280 GCA_009830355.1 Cherax destructor
AATTTGCTTATCCTTTTTTACATAGCCCTTTTTTTTTGCTGTTGAAAACAGATGTTGAAGTTTCCCATTTACTGTCTCCAAATTTTGTTATCAAACCGAAAGACTCTCGAAAAGTCCTAAAAGAACTGGTCATGGGTGGGGGCGGTAACTAGTTCCTTTTTAAGGGGGGTTTGGTTTGGGGGAAGAACACTTCAAACCATAGGACCTCCAGTTTATTGTTATTTAAATCAGGTTTGGGGATTATAGGCTAAGTCATTCCTTAGGGGGGGCACATACCCCACCACCTTTTCTATTCCTCCCCTGCGTTTTATATTGTAACCTTCTATTTTGACCTCGTCATTACCCCACCGTATCATTCAACCAGGATTCCGAGATGGATATAACTGCAGCTCTATTCCCCGGAGGATGGAACAGCGCAAAAGGATGTGCAGTCAAGTTGATGCCTTAGCCCTGCGGACAACCTGTACATAGAAGATTTTTGTTCCAGTGCCAACATCCCTTGCTCTGTCCACCGAGCACGCCGTTTTCCCCCCCGACCCCTCAAAAGGGGGAGAGTTTTTGAGGCCTGCCCCGGGGCCCCCCTTTTATTGTATATATTCTATTTAGGGTGAGCGGAAGCCAGTTTCCCCTGGGTAACTATTGTTTTTTGCTCACCCTTTTGGGCCCGCCAGTATTGTTTTTAAGGAAAAGATGCGGTAGGTGGCCGACCAGATGTGCAGCCTATGCCCCCCGTTAGTTCCTTTCACATTTCGTGGCCCCCCAGTGCTGCCATCTTCCTCCCATGCCTGAGACGCCACTCTGAGACGCCCCACTTCTCCGGCCTACCTCATTAAGGCAGGTTCCCCCCGGTTTCCCGGGGTCCCCTCACGCTTTTGCGCCCGTGTACCTACAACATTCCAAAAAAAAAAGTACACCTAGGCATCGGCCGTATCTCTATACCTACTTTTACCATCTACGCACAAGACCTGAAAGGGTAAGCCAAGAATAACAATTACATTATCCCCAGTCCACAACGGGGTTCGAGCCTACACACTCTGCATCAAAGTACATAGTACCTGTGCCACTCAGCCAGATCCCAGATCCTGTTTGCGAATTTTAAAACATATGTATTTTTATTATATATATAGATGGGGTCCACCTCTGATGCGAATTGTGGGACCCATCCCGGGGAAAGGGGAAAAAAAAAGGTTTTAAAGAAAGACTTTTGGGGATTTCTTTCTGAAGCCATTTGAATATTCCTTTTTTCCCCCCCCATCTTTTCATTCATTTTTGCCAATGGGTTTTTTTTTATTACATAATATGGAAAAAAAAGATTTAAGAGATACATTTTGGGGATATAAAGATGGCATATACAGTACATGAAATGGAGATACATGTCTAGAAATATTGTTACGTGTTTGTCACTGATTATAATGCAAAAATCTCATCCAGTTTTCAGAGCGGGGCCCCGGCCCGAATACAGCAGACATTATCCCTTTGAACAGCATCGGGGGAGCCACTGGAAAAAAAACCCTTTTCTGCCCTGGGATCCCTAGTTACTCTGATGAGTCTTTGCCTAGCTCCTTAAAGAACTTAGATGCATTTTTTCCTCATGAGCCAAGGGTCTCCGAGCCTATGGAAAAATATAATGATGGGTAAGTTCTCCATATTTTCTCGTTTTTTGGGACTCCCTGAAGCTGGCAGCCCCCCTTTTTCCCCCCTGGTGTATTGGAGAAGGTATCCCCCAAGGTAGATGCACATGTGTACCCCCACACCACCTGCTTGCCATCTGTCCAGGCTTGAAAGGTGATACCATGGGGACACTTTTGGCTGCCATCAAATCTGCATTTTTTGGGTGACTCTCTTAGTGTTGGGCATCCAGCTGTTGTGACACTCCTCTTGATAATGTTATTAACCTCTTCATGTTTGACTCTTTCTCTCGGATTTACGACACAAAAACCATGGTACCTGAATTGGTCTGTTGCTTCACTGCCACAAATACACCTGTGTTCGGCGAGAATAGGGGCGGCAAATCGAAGGGCAACACCAATGTGGTGGCTTGTGGGTCGGGGCGTGTGCCAAGGCTGAATTGGGAACAACCAACAGAAACCCCCCGCATGGGGGAGCCCCACTGCCAGGAGGGGCCCCCTATCCTTCCTCGACACACCCCTGAAGCATTGTTGAGGCTATGTTTTTACTATTGGGCCATCCCAGTGTGACTGTTTGTAGTTTTGGGGGGGGAGGTCTAGTTTCAGACCCCCCTTTGATTATCCCAGATCCTGGCTCCGTCAACAACCTTTTTGGGCAGGGGCCCAATCCCTAAGATGTTCATGGAGAATCGCTGCTACAAGTCCACTGGATGCGACGCATGAGGACAGAAAAGCAGGTAAAAGCAATCTGAGATGACTTGCGGACACCAATGCCCCCCAGTCTGGGGTGGTAGGAAAACCCACTGCCCATCTTTTTTGAAAAAAGGTTAAGTACTTTCGTAAAAAAATGCCTCAGGATACTGTCATATTGTGCAGTATAGGGGGTTTCATATGAAGGAGCACATCTTAGGAAATATATTAACCTAGGCAGACTCAAGCCCTTTGGGGGGAAAGGGACAAGGCATCATGGGTGTCAAAAATTTCCTATTCGTTGTTTCCCCTTTTATTCAACTCTTTCAGTTTCTTCCTGAGAATTGTGTCAATGGCATCGCTTCCCAAGTGCTCCAAGCAAGATACTGTTTGTGGGGGGGAAAGACTGTTGCTCCTGGAAGTTTTTTTATCACTGCATCTATCACTTATTGATTGACTGAGGCGTGTCATCACCTGTTAAATATCTAGAAGGGACTACTTTGCCCCCTAGTGGGGGCCCTCATCTAGGAAAAACCCAAAGTTTAGCTCACTGGTCAGTCTGACTGTGATATTCTAACTGCTATACAAAAAAAAAATGGTGCAAGATGATCCCCTTGTTGGGGACCCTCTGATGATGTGATTTCATGCTCTCCAAACAGGAGCATTGATTCCTTGTTATACTTCCGTTATATATACATTATATATATATATATATATATATATATATATATATATATATATATATATATATATATATATATATATATATATATATATATATATATGATATATGCTAGGAATTTAAGAGCAGGGAAAATTCACAGGTTCATTGGTTCCCCAGAGATCAGGGGTTTTGGAATATTTCGCCTGCCTTTAATTCCTAGCATTGTAAAATCTCTAGTTGTGTCGATGCATACAGGGGATGAGATAAAAAAGCTGTAAGCCACCTGCCGGGAAGCTGGGTGCCTTGGTACGGTCGGCAAAGCACTGCGTACCTTGTCACAAGGTTCGTAGGTTCGAGTCTCCGTCGGCCAGGGTAGTGTTTATATATATATATATATATATATATATATATATATATATAATATATATATATATATATATATATATATATATATATATATATATATATATATATAAAAAGGTTTGGGCCCCACCTCTGGTACAAATTGTGGGATCCATAGCCCGGAGAAGTGGATAAAAGGCTTCAAGGAAGAATATTTGGATTTCTTCCTTTGTAACTAGGAATGAGTGGTGTTGAAAAAATGCACTAGCCAGGTTCGAACCTTTCGGCCCCGAGGAGAACCACATGACGTCTTGAGTTTAAGGCGTCATGTGGTTCTCGCTCCATTTAAAAAGTAAAAACATGGTCGAATCCTGGTTTTAGTGCAGTGTTGTTATTATATATATATATATATATATATATATATATATATATATATATATATATATATATATATATATATATATATATATATATGCCGATTCCCACCAAGGCGGGGGTGGCCCGAAAAAAAAAACTTTCATCATCATTCACTCCATCACTGTCTTGCCAGGGGGTGTGCTTTACACTACAGTTATAAAACTGCAACATTAAACACCCCTCCTTCAGAGTGCAGACACTGTACTTCCCACCCTCCAGGGCGATATATATATATAAGAACATAAGAAAGAAGGAACACTGCAGCAGGTCTACTGACCCATGCGAGGCATTCCATGTCACTCCCCTAAGACCAATGACCATTTAGTCGGGTACCCCTTGGGAAGGAGCACGGCATAAGCCCCAGTAGCACAAATAGTCAGGTCCAACTCACACCCATTGTATTTATCTAACCTATTTTTAAAACTACACAACGTCTTAGCTTCTATGACGGTACTGGAGTTTTTCCACTCATCCACAACTCTATTACCAAACCAGTGTTTTCCCTATATATTTCCTGAATCAGAACTTTTCCAACTTGAAACCATTGCTGCGGGGTCCTGTCTTGCCTGGATATTTTCAGACGCTATTTACATGCCCTTTTATTATTCCTGTTTTCTATTTATACACCTCAATCATATCCCCCTAATTTATGCCTTTCTAGGAGTGCAGATTCAGGGCCCTCAGTCTATCCTCATACGAAAGATTTTCTGATACATGGGACCCAACTTTGTATCTTAGTCTGTACGTTTTCCAGAGCATTTATATCCATTCTGTAATACGGTGACCAGAACTGTCAGTATAATCTAAATGAGGCCAACCAAGGATATATAGATTTGAAGAATAACCTGAGGACTTCTTTATTTATACTTCTTGATATAAAGCCAAGGATTCTGTTGTTTTTCGAACACTTATGCACTGTTGTTTTGGTTTCAGATTACTGCTAACCAGAACTCTAAACTTTTCGCAATCACAAGTATTAAGATCTACATTATTCAAATTTTATATGTGGATGGTTATTGTCCTGCCCAACATTTAGAACTTTTTCATTTGTCTATATTAAATTCATCTGCCACTTCTCCGACCACTGCAACAGTCTATTCAAATCATCCTGGAAGTGCTCTAATGTCCCTTAGAATGAATTGGACGGCCATTTTGGTGTCATCAGCAAATTTACTTATGTTGCTGTTTATTCCCCATCTATGTCGTTTATGTAAATTGTAAACAACAGGGGGCCCCCAAAATAACCCCCGTGGGACACCGCCGAGATGTGCCCCATTCTGATTTCTCCCCATTTATGCAAACTCTCTGCTGCCATTTGTGAACCATGCCCCCTACCCAGGAAAAATTTCTCCTTTCCGTGTGCCTTAAGTTTTCTCAATAGCCTCTGATGTGGAATTTATCGAAAGCCTTACTGAAGTCCATACACACAATATTATTCAATACCTTAGTGAAAAAGTTAGTAAATTCGTAAAAGGGAGGAACGCCCCTTAGTAAAACCGTGTTGAGATTCATTGATCAATTTATGCCTTTCAAAATGGCTACGAATTCCCTAAATTATTGAATCCATAAATTTACCAATATATATATATATATATATATATATATATATATATATATATATATATATATATATATATATATATATATATATATATATAAAGGGGTCTGACATAGTGACAGCTGGGAGGGACTTTTCTCAGCTGTCGTATCTGAGGCCTCCAAAGCCCGTGATTAATGAGTGTGGTAAAGTGTTGAATGATGATGAAAGATTTTTCTTTTGGGGATTTTTTCTTTTTGGGTCACCCTGCCTCGGTGGGGGGACGGCCAACTTGTTGAAAAAAAAAAAAAAAAAAAAAAAATATATATATATATATATATATATATATATATATATATATATATATATATATATATATATATATTTTGGTGGGAATCGGCCGATGTGTTAATAAATAAATATATATATATATATATATATATATATATATATATATATATATATATATATATATATATATATATATATATATAATACATATATATTTTTTTCAAAAGTCGGCCTCTCCCACCAAGGCGGGGGTGACCCCAAAAGAAAGAAAATCCCCAAAAAGAAAATACTTTCATCATCATTCAACACTTCACTTCACTCATACATAATCACTGTCTTTTCAGAGGCGCTCAGATATATATATATATATATATATATATATATATATATATATATATATATATATATATATATATATATATATATATATTTAAACACATTTACTAAAAAATGAAAGAAGAAAACTTTATAAAACGGGGTTTTGTCTGAATGTGCGTGGATGTAGTGCGGATGATAAGAAAGAGATGATTGCTGATGTTATGAATGAAAAGAAGTTTGATGTCCTGGCCCTAAGCGAAACAAAGCTAAAGGGGGGTAGGCGAGTTTCAGTGGGAAAGAAATAAATGGGATTAAGTCGGGGAGATCTGAGAGAGTTAGAGCTAAGGAAGGGGTAGCAATAATGTTGAAGGATCAGTTTGGGGAAGGAGAAGAGGGAATATAAATGTGAAATTCCAAAGATTAGGGATTAAAATAAGGGTCGGATGCGAAAAGGGGTCAAATAAGCGTGTATGCCCCCGGAGAAGAGAAGAGTGTAGAGGGGAGAGAGATTTTGGGAGATGTTGGAATTATAGGAACTTTTGAACCAAGTAGAAGTAATTGTGGTAAACCCAAATGCTAAATAGGAGAAACATGTAGAGGGTGTGGTAGGTAAGTTTGGGGTGCCGGGGTGTAAATGATAATGGGAGCCCCTGATTGAACTTTGTATAGAAAGGGGGTTTGTTATAGGTAATACATATTTTAAGAAAAAGAGAATAAATAAGTATACAAGGTATGATGAGGTAATGACAGTAGTTTGTTGGACTATGTATTGGTAGATAAAAATTTTCCAGGATGTACATGTTTATAGAGGGGCCACAGATATTTAGATCACTTTTT
The DNA here is from genome assembly GCA_009830355.1 of Cherax destructor. Lineage (NCBI taxonomy): Eukaryota > Metazoa > Arthropoda > Malacostraca > Decapoda > Parastacidae > Cherax > Cherax destructor. Next base: position 6,725 of record WNWK01029573.1, read on the forward strand.
AAATTATATTACGGGGAGTAAAGGTAGATGGGATACAAGGAAAATAGAAGCAGTAAGAAAAAGAGGTGAAGGTTTATAAACAAAAAGAGGAGGCAGTTAGGGTAAGATATAAACAACTATTGGAGGACAGATGGGCTAGTGAGAGGTGGGCAATGGGGTCGAAGATGTATGGGGTAGATTTAAAAATGTAGTGTTAGAGTGTTTGCAGAAGTTTGTGGTTACAGGCGAGTGGGTCCGGGAGGGAAGTGGGAGCGGTTGGTGGAAGGATGATGAAAAAGAGAGTAGTAAGGGAAAAAGTTAGCATATGAGGGGGTTTTTACAAAGTAGAAGTGATGCAAGGAGGGAAGAGTATATGGAGAGAAAAAGAGAGGTTAAGAGGTGGTGAAGCAATGTAAAAAGAGAGCAAATGAGGGGTGGGTGAGATGTTATCAACAAATTTTGTTGAAAATAAAAAAAAGTTTTGGAGTGAGATTAATAAGTTGGGAAGCCTAGGGAACAAATGGATTTGACAGTTAAAAATAGGAGGGGAGAGTTATTAAATGAGAAAGAGGTATCGGGAAGATGGAGGAATATTTTGATGAGTTGTTAAATGTTGATGAAGATAGGGAAGCTGTGATTTCGTGTATAGGGCAAGGAGGAATAAATCTTGTAGGGGAGGTGGAAGAGCCAGTTGTGGGGTGTGGGGGAAGTTCGTGAGGCAGTGGGTAGAATGAAGGGGGGAAGGCAGCTGGGATTGGGGAAAAAATAGAAATGTTAAAAGCAAATTTGGGGGTATAGTTTTGGAGTGGTTAGTGCCATTATTTAATAGATGTATGGAAGAGGGTAAGGTACCTGGGATTGACAGAGAGCGTGTATTGTTCCTTTGTATAAAGGCAAAGGGACAAAAGGATAAAAATTATAGGGGAATAAGTCTGTTGATGTACCTTGGTAAAGTGTTATGGTAGAGTTATTTTGAAAGAATTAAGAGTAAGACAGAAAACAGGATAGCAGATGAACAAGGGGGCTTTAGGAAAGGTAGGGGGGTAGACCAATGTTTACAGTGAAACATATAGGTGAACAGTATTTGGATATAAGGGTAAAGATTGTTTTTGTGGCATTTATGGAATTGGAAAGGTATGATAGGGTGGATAGGGGGCAATGTGGGATGTTGCAGGTGTATGGAATAGGAGATAGGTTACTGAAAGCAGTGAAGAGTTTTTATGAGGATAATTTAAACCAAGTTAGAGGTGTAGGAGGGGAAGGGGACTATTTCCCGTAAAAGTGGGCCTTAGACAAGGATGTGTGATGTCACCGTGGTTGTTCAATATATTTATAGATGGGGTTGTAAGAGAAGTGAATGCAGGGGTCTTGGCAAGATGTGTGGGGTTAAAAGATAAAGTTTAAAAACAAAGTGGGGGTTGTCACAGTTTTTCTGATGACACTGTGCTTTTGGGGAGATTCTGAAGAAAAAGTTTGAGGTTGGTGGATGAATTTGGGGAGGGTGTAAAATAAGAAAATTGAAAGTGAATATAGGAAAAGAAGGGATGAGGATAACAAAAAATTTTGAGAAAGATTGGGTATCAGATTGGAGGAGAGAGTATGGAGGAGGTGAATGTATTCAGATATTTAGGAGTGGACATGTCAGCAGATGGGTCTATGAAGGATGAGGTGAATCATAGAATTGATGAGGGAAAAAAAAGGGGGAGTGGGCACTTGGAGTCTGTGGAGACAAAGAACTTTGTCCATGGAAGTAAAGAAGGGAATGTATGAGAGTATAGTTTATACCAACACTCTTATGGGGTGAAGCATGGGTGATGAATGTCGCAATGAGGAGAAGGCTGGAGGCAGTGGAGATGTCATGTCTGAGATCAATGTGTGGTGTGAGATAATGCAGAGAATTCGGGTTTGGAAATTAGAAGGAGGAGGGATTCAAAACTATTATCCAAAAGGGCTGAGGAGGGGTTGTTGAGGGGTTCGGACATGTAGAAGAATGGAACGAGACAGAATAACTAAAGAGTGTATAAATCTGTAGTGGAGGGAAGGCGGGGTAGGGGTCGGCCTAGGAAAGGTTGGAGGGAAGGGGTAAAGGAAGTTTTGGTGGGGGTTTGACTTCAGATGTGTGAGCGTATTTGATAGGGTGAATGGAGACAAATGGTTTAAACTTGACGTGCTGTTGGAGTGTGAGCAAAGTAACATTTATGAAGGATTCAGGAAACCGGCAGGCCGGACTTAGTCCTGGAGATGGGAGTACAGTGTCTGCACCTAAAGGGGGGGTGTTAATGTTGCAGTTTTATAACTGTAGTGTAAACACCTCTGGCAAGACAATGGAGTAAATGATGATGAAAGTTTTTCTTTTTCGGGCCCCCTGCCTTGGTGGGAATCGGCCGATGTGTTAATAAAAAAAATAATAATATATATATATATATATATATATATAACACACAAATATATATATATATATATATATATATATGTGTGTGTGTGTGTGTGTGTGTGTGTGTGTGTGTGTGTGTGTGTGTGTGTGTGTGTGTGTGTGTAAATTTATGGATTCAATTTGCCGGGGAATTTAATATTTTTGAAAATAAATTGATCAATGAATCTCAACACGGTTTTACTAAAGGGCGTAGCCTTACGAATTTACTAACTTTTTTCACTAAGGTATTGAATATGATATTGTGTGTATGGACTTTAGTAGGCTTTCGATAAAATTTCACATCAGTGGCTATTGAGGAAACTTAAGGCACACGGAATAGGAGAAATTTTTTTCCTGGTAGAGGCATGGTTCAAAATAGGCAAGAGAGTTTGCATAAATGGGGAGAAATCAGAATGGGGCACATCTCAAGCGGTGTTCCACAGGTTTTTTGGGGCCCTGTTGTTTACAATTTACATAAACGACATAGATGAGGGAATAAACAGCAACATAAGTAAATTTGCTGATGACACCAAAATAGGGTCCAATTCATTCTAATGAGGACATTAGAGCACCCTGGATGATTTGAATAGACTGATGCAGTGGTTGGAGAAGTGGCAGATGCAGTTTAATATAGACAAATGCAAAGTTCCAAATGTTGGGCAGGACAATAACCATGCCACATATAAACTGAATTATGTAGATCTTATTACTTGTGATTGCGAAAAGGATTTAGGAGTTCTGGTTAGCAGTAATCTGGAAACCAAGACAACAGTGCATAAGTGTTCGCAAAAAAGCCAACAGAATCCCTGGCTTCATATCAAGAAGTATAAATAATAGTAGTCATCAGGTTATTCTTCAAATCTATATATCCTTGGTTAGGTCTCATTTAGATTATGCTGCACAGTTTTGGTCACGTATTACATTTGGTTCCTAGATGATGGCACACTAGCAGGTACAAAGGAGTCCCTCCTAGATGATATTACACAGGTGATGACATGGGGACAGGAAATGGGTCTCATCCTGAATCCATCCAAATGTGAAATCATCTCAGTCAATCAATAAGTGATAGATGCAGTGATATCAAAACTACCAGGAGCAACAGTCATTGCCCCCAAACAGTATTTTGCTTGAGCACTTCTGGAAGCGATGCCATTGACACAATTCTCAGGAAGAAACTGAAAGAGTTGAATAGAATGGAACAACGAATAGGCAATCTTGACACCCATGATGCCTTGTACCTTCCTCACAAAATGCTTGAGTCTGCCCAGGTTGACATATTTCCTAAGATGTGCTCCTTCATATGATAACCCTAACTGCACGAATATGACAGTATCCTGAGGCAGATCTTTACTAAAGTACTTAACCTTACTCTAGAAGATGGGCAGTGGGACCAAGCTACACTTCCAGTCAGACTAGGAGGCATTGGTGTCCGAAGTCATCTCAGATTGCTCTACCTGCTTTCCTGTCTTCATGCATTGCATCCAGAGGTTTGTAGCAGCAATTCTAACTGAACATCTTAGGACACGATTGGAATCCATAACCAAAAGTTCGTCGACGGAGCCAGGATTTGGGATAATCTAACAAGCTCTGACACCAGGTCTGCTCCCCCAACAACTACAAACAGTCGCACTGGGATGGCCCAATAGTAGAGAATATAGCCCAGCAATGCTTCGAGTGTGTCAGGGAAGGATAGAGCCCGCCTCCTTGCAGTGGAGCTCCTCATGCAGGGGACTTTCTTTGGCTGTTCCCAACTCCAGCCTTGGCACACCCTCGACCCACAGACCATCCGCATTGGTGTTGCCCTTCGACTGCCGCCCTATTCTCGCCGAACACAGGTGTATTTGTGGCAGGAAGCAGCAGACCGATTCGGGTACCATGGTCTTGTGTGTCGTAAATCGAGGGAAAGATTGCAAGACAGAAGAGGTTAATAACATTATCAAGAGGAGCCTCACAACAGTCGGATGCCCAGCAGTAAGGAGCCACCCAACTATGCAGATCTGATGGCAGCCAAAAGCGTCCAGATGGTATCAGCCTTCATGCCTGGACAGTCGGCAAGGGTGGTGTGGGACTACACATGTGCATCTACCTTGCTGATACCCATCTCCAATACACCAGGGAGGAATAAGGGCAGCTGCCACCTTCAGGGAGTCCCAAAAGTCGAGAAAATATGGAGAACTTACCCATCATTACATGTTTGTTCCCATAGGCTCAGAGGCACTTGGCTCATGGGGAAAGAGTGCACTAAGTTCCTCAAGGAGCTGGGCAAAAGACTCAACAGGGTAACTAGGTCCCAGGGCATCTAGTTTTCTGTTCCAACGACTCAGCTGCTGTTCAGAGGGGTAATGCATGCTGTATTCTGGGATGCGCCCCAGCTCTTAGGAGCTGGATGAGATTTTCGCATTATAATCAGTGACAAACATGTAACAGTATGTACTAGACATGTATCTCACACCTCGTGTACTGTATATGCCATCTTTATATCAACAATGTGTCTCTTAAATCTTTGTACTATTATGTAATAAAATATACCTATTGGTTAAAAAAAAAAAAAAGATGGGGTGGTAGGGGAAGTGGAATATTCAAATGGCTTCAGGAAGAAATCCAAATATTCTTCCTTGAAGCCTTTTATCCATTTCTCCGAGGCTATGGGTCCCACAATTTGCACCAGAGGTGGACCCCATCATATGATAGACAACCACTATGAAAAATGAGAATTAGCGCTAGGATACTCACATTATCAACGAACTATATGATATAGTTCCTTGATAATGTGAGTAGTCACGAAAGCGCTTGGAATTCTTCATTTTTCATAGTGGTTGTCTTGCATATTTTGATATCACCTGTTTACTGTGATCTTTTATTATATATATATATATATATATATATATATATATATATATATATATATATATATATATATATATATATATATATATATATATCAAAGCCGAATAGATAAAATTGGTCAATTAGCAAGAAGTGGTTTAAAATTAAGTCCTTTCTAAAAAATTCTTATACGTTTAAAGATATTTTTTTTCATTTATATTAATGTAAAATTAATAATTTTGTACCAAAAGAACCTTAGAAAACTTACCTAACCTTATTATAACAAGCGCCATTTAATTTAGCCTAATCCAACTATATATATTTTAGATAAGTTTACAATAATTTATTAATAAACAAAACACAATGAAATATATTGTTTTTTCGTTAAGTTCAGAATGATTTTTGCGAAATTAATGCATGCACCAATTTTCGCTTGCCTGATATATATATATATATATATATATATATATATATATATATATATATATATATATATATATATATATATATATATATATATATATATATATATATATATATATATATATATATATATATATATATATATTTGAAGTGAAATCAATGTGTGTGTGTGTGTGTGTGTGTGTTTGTGAGTGTGTGTGCGTGAGTTCGTGCGCACGTGCGCGCGAGTGCAAGTGATTGTGGTGACTATGAACACTAAGATAAATAAACTAACCTTTCGTAAGGCCAAAATCTCCAGTTGATGTTGGCGATGGAGAACCATTATGAGAATTATCTGATGCAAATGTTGAAAGATCTTGTTGGTCCTCACCTGGCGTCACCATGTTTGTGTCCTCCCAGGGACGGCAGAGTCGGGTCGCCCAACGCACGTTCTCGCTTATCTTGAAATCTATGTACACGTCTCTGTCAGGAACGTTTCCTACATACCTAGACGTGGTAACGTCGATCAGCTGTGAGCTGCAGCTGGACACAGTCTTATACTTAATGGTCACATTCAGTGTTAGTTTATTGTTGTTATTAATATTGTATTGAGGCTCCACTTGGAATATTATCCAACAATTACTACCAGTAAAGTTTCTCATATATGTATTTTGGCCCCACTTATCGCCTCTTAAAATGCTGAAGTACCAGTTTGTTGCCCGTGAGTCAGCAGCTCGTCCGTAGAAGATTAAAGATCCTTTATGTCCACTGCGGAAGTTTTTATGAATGGTGGCATTGTTGAACTGGTAACATCCTGAAACACCACACTGTTATGAGACCCTGGTCTAGTGTACACAAACACACACACACACACACACTACACACACACACACAGGCAATGGGTCCGACAATATCTCCCGTGGGTCCTTCGGGAAGGAACTGAGGTTCTGAGTGTGCCACTTACCAAAATTTTCAACACATCCCTTGAAACTGGGCAGCTACCTGAGATATGGAAAAAGGCCAACGTAGTCCCCATCTTTAAAAAAGGAGACAGAAAAGAGGCACTAAACTACAGACCGGTGTCACTTACGTGTATAGTGTGCAAAGTCTTGGAGAAAATCATCAGAAAAGAATGGTGGAGCATCTGGAGCAGAACAGGTTAATCAACGCCAGACAGCACGGTTTCAGGGAAGGCAAATCCTGTGTAACAAACCTCCTGGAGTTCTATGATAAAGTAACAGAGGTAAGGCAAGAGAGAGAAGGGTGGGTAGACTGCATTTTCTTGGACTGCAGGAAGGCCTTTGACACAGTTCCTCACATGAGATTAGTAAAGAAGATGGAAGACCAAGCGTGTATAACAGGAAGGGCACTGGAATGGATCAGGGAATACCTCACAGGAGGCAACAACGGGTCATGGTGCGTGATGAGGTATCACAGTGGGCGCCTGTGACGAGCGGTGTACCGCAGGGGTCAGTCCTAGGACCAGTGCTATTCTTGCTATATGTGAATGACATGACGGATGGGATAGACTCAGAAGTGTCTCTTTTCGCAGATGATGTGAAATTAATGAGGAGAATCACATCGGATGAAGACCAAGCAGGACTTCAAAGTGACCTGGACAAGCTTGACATCTGGTCTAGCAACAGGCTTCTCGAATTTAACCCCACCAAATGCAAAGTCATGAAGATCGGAGAAGGGCAAAGAAGACCGCTGACAGAGTACAGGCTAGGTGGACAAAGGCTACAAACCTCATCAAAGGAGAAAGACCTTGGGGTGAGTATAACACCAAGCACGTCTCCGGAACCACACATCAACCAGATAACCGCGGCAGCATATGGGCGACTGGCAAACCTAAGATTAGCGTTCCGTTACCTTAACAAGGAATCGTTCAAGACACTGTATACCGTATACGTCAGGCCCATACTAGAGTATGCAGCACCAGTCTGGAACCCACACCTGGTCAAGCACGTCAAGAAATTAGAGAAAGTGCAAAGGTTTGCGACAAGGCTAGTTCCACAACTCAGGGACTGCCTTATGAAGAAAGGTTGAGGGAAATAGGACTAACAACACTGGAGGACAGAAGGGTTAGAGGAGACATGATAACGACATACAAAATACTGCGGGGAATCGACAAGGTAGATAGTGACAGGATGTTCCAGCGAGGAAACACAGAAACAAGGGGACACAACTGGAAGCTGAAGACTCAGATGAGTCAGAGGGATGTTAGGAAGCAATTCTTCAGCCATAGAGTAGTTAGGAAGTGGAATAGTTTAGCGAACGATATAGTGGAGGCGGGAACCATACATAGTTTTAAGACAAGGTATGATAAAGCTCACGGAGCAGGGAGAGCAGAGACCCAGTAGCGGACAGTGCAGAGGCGGGGGCCAGGAGCTGAGTCTCGACCCCTGCAACCACAATTAGGTGAGTACAATTAGGTGAGTACACACACACACACACACACACACAAGACACTGTACACTGTGTACGTCAGGCCCATACTATAGTATGCAGCACCAGTTTGGAACCCACACCTGGTCAAGCACGTCAAGAAGTTAGAGAAAGTGCAACGGTTTGCAACAAGACTAGTCCCAAAGCTAAGGGGATTGTCCTACGAAGAAAGGTTAAGGGAAATTGGCCTGACAACACTGGAGGAGAGGAGGGTTAGGGGAGACATGATTACGACATACAAAATACTGCGAGGAATAGACAAGGTAGATAGAGACAATGTTCCAGAGAGGGGACACAGAAACAAGGGGTCACAATTGGAAGTTGAAGACTCAGATGAGTCAAAGGAATGTTAGGAAGTATTTCTTCAGCCATAGAGTAGTCAGGAAGTGGAATAGTCTAGCAAGTGATGTAGTGGAGGCAGGAACCATACATAGTTTTAAGACGAGGTATGATAAAGCTAATGGAGCGGGGAGAGAGGGTACACAGTAGCGACCAATGAAGAGGCGGGGCCAGGAGCTGAGTCTCGACCCCTGCAACCACAATTAGGTGAGTACACGCACACACACACACGCACAAACACATACACACACACACATTCGGGGCCATGAGTTGAGTCTCGACCCCTGCAACCACAATTATTTGAGTACAATTAAGTGAGTACACACATAAAAAACTAATTGGAATAGTAGTTAGACTGTTGGGTTTAGTCCTGACTCTTTCTCTTCTACTTCAGCTCTTCCTCTCACCGGCTATTCTTCTTCTGTCCCCACTTCCCCCTCGCCCCTAGTGGGTCCTTACCTGAGAGTCTGAACTAACTAACTAACACACATACACACACACACGCACATACACGCCCCGATGGCATGGTGGCTAGTGCTCTTGCTTTACGCAGGGAGGGCCCGGGTTCAATTCCCGGCGGGGCCGAAACATTTCGAAGTGTTTCGTTACACACACACACACACACATACATACAACAGGTCTAGTGTCTAATCGACATGTGCCTAGGACAAAATGGTAACTAACACACATAGAAGATACTGAGAGGAATAGACAAGGTGGACAGAGACAGAATGTTCCAGAGATGGGACACAGCAACAAGGGGACACAGTTGGAAGTTGAAGACTCAAATGAATCACAGGGATGTTAGGAAGTATTTCTTCAGTCATAGAGTGGACGGGAAGTGGAATAGCTTGGGAAGCGGAGGCAGGTTCCATACATACCTGGAGAGAATTCCAGGGGTCAACGCCCCCGCGGCCCGGTCTGTGACCAGGCCTCCTGTTGGACTAGAGCCTGATCAACCAGGCTGTTACTGCTGGCCGCACGCAGTCCAACGTACGAACCACAGCCCGGCTGATCAGGTACCGACTTGAGGTGCCTGTCCAGTGCCTGCTTGAAGACAGCCAGGGGCTTGTTGGTAATCCCCCTGATGTATGCTGGGAGGCAGTTGAACAATCTTGGGCCCCTCACACTTATTGTGTTGTCCCTCAACGTGCTAGTGGCACCCCTGCTCTTCATTGGGATGATGTTACATCGCCTGCCGAGTCTTTTGCTTTCGTGTGCAAGTTTGGTGATAAGCCCTCGAGAATTTTCCATGTGTATATAATAATGTATCTCTCCCGCCTGCGTTCTAGAGAGTACAGGTTTAGGAACTTCAAGCGTTCCCAGTAGTTGAGGTGGTTTATCGCACTTATGCGTGCGGTGAAGGTTCTCTGCACATTTTCAAGGTCAGCAATTTCACCCGCCTTGAAAGGTGCAGTTAGTGTGCAGCAATATTCCAGCCTAGATAGAACAAGCGATCTGTAAAGTGTCAACATGGGCTTGGCATCCCTGGTTTTGAAGGTTCTCATTATCCATCCTGTCATTTTTCGAGCAGATGCAATTGCTACATTGTTATGGTCCTTGAAGGTGAGATCCTCTGACATGATCACTCCCAGGTCTTTGACATTAGTTTTTCGCTCTATTGTGTGGTTGGAATTAGTTTTGTACTCCGGTGAGATTTTAATTTCTTCACGTTTTCCGTATCTGAGTAATTGAAATTTCTCATCATTGAACTTCATATTGTTTTCTGCAGCCCATTTAAAGATTTGGTTTATGTCTGCTTGGAGTCTTGCAGTGTCTTCAACGGTGGACAATAATATAATAATAATAGTTTAGGAAGTGATGTAGTGGAGGCAGGCTCCATACATAGCTTTAAGAAGAGGTATGATAAAGCTCATGGTGCAGGGAGAGTGACCCAGTAGCGGCTAGTGAAGAGGCGGGGCCCGGAGCTGTGACTCGACCCCTGCAACCACAACTAGGTGAGTACAACTAGGTGAGTACACAAGGCTAGTTCCACAACTCAGGGGACTGTCCTATGAAGAAAGGTTGAGGGAAATAGGACTAACAACACTGGAGGACAGAAGGGTTAGAGGAGACATGATAACGACATACAAAATACTGCGGGGAATCGACAAGGCAGATAGTGACATGATGTTCCAGAGGGGAAACACAGAAACAAGGGGGCACAACTGGAAGCTGAAGACTCAGATGAGTCAAAGGGATGTTAGGAAGCATTTTTTCAGCCATAGAGTAGTCAGGAAGTGGAATAGTATAGCGAATGATATAGTGGAAGCGAGAACCATACATAGTTTTAAGACAAGGTATGATAAAGCTCATGGAGCAGGGAGAGCAGAGACCCAGTAGTGGACAGCGAAGAAGAGGGGCCAGGAGCTCAGTATCGACCCCTGCAACCACAATTGGGTGAATACAATTAGGTGAGTACACACACACACACACATACATGCCCATAACACACAATTTCACCACTACTCTTCACACAATTAACCCACATACACACACACATACACACACACACATACACACACACAGATACACACACACACATACACACACACACACACACATACACACACACACACACACACACACATACAGGCCTATAACACACAATTTCACCACTACTCTTCACACAATTAACCCACACATACACACACACACACACACACACACACACACACACACACACTTTCCCCTGCTCCCTCCCCCCACCTCTCCCTCACTCCCTTCCCTAAACCCCCCTCTCTCACCCTCCTTCTCCCCCTCTCCCTCTCCCATTCTCTCTCCACCTCTTCTTCTCCCTCCTCCACTCTATCCTCATAATATCCCTCTTTCCCCCTCCCAACCTCTCCCATTTTCCCACTGTCTCCAGTTTCTCCTCTCCCTCCCTCCACCCCCACACAAACACTCAGGCAATCACACCACAAAACAACCACACAGAAATACATAGTTTTTCACTCTGTGGCATCTTAAAAATAAAAAAAATGGGGTGCCAGAAAGCAGGACGGAAAACTAGGGGACTGGAGGATGAGTCTGCGAAGGAAGATTGGGCAGAAGAGCTCATGAAAAGGGAACATGAGGGGGAAAGGAAGGTAGAGGAGCTTAGCATGAAAATGGAGGAGAGGATAGCTGCAGAAAGCAAGAAAATGGAGGAGAGGATAGCTGCAGAATGCAGGAAGTGGGAAAAGAAAGTCACAACAGCAGAGGCTAAGATACAGAGATTAGAAGAGGAACTGAAAATTTTGAAACAGCCTAAAGATCTATAAAGCAATGTGGACATGGTATCAGAAACTGCTACCTCAGTCACAAATAAGGGGACTGTAGAGAATGGAGTGAAACTGTTTGCAGATGCCCTATCAGACCATCGTGGAGCCCGAGAAAAAGAGAGGATCACATCAGGAACAATCGAGGGGAGTGTAGAAAAAGGGAGAGCTAAGCTATACGTAGAAGCCCTAACAGACCACAGCAATGCACAGGGAAAGTTAAGGGAAAGCGACAGGCCACTGGACCAAGGGATAACAGACAGTGAAGAGATTGAAGAAAGGAAAGCTGCAATGGAGGCAACTAAATCGAATCAGGGGTTACATAGGGATAGGCAGTGGAAGAATGAAAGAGAGAGATCAGTCTTTATTTATGGGCTCAGTGAAGCTGAAGGGGAAACTTATGAAGCAAGAAGACAAGGGGAGAAAAAAGTGATTGAAAGCATCATGAAAGCAATAGGAGATGACATGACCCAGCTGGCAAATTTTCTGAGAATAGGGGGGTTTGCAAGAGGAAGAATCTGGCCAGTCAAAGTGATTTTCAAGGTGGAATTAACTCGAAACAGGATTCTGCAGGAGAAAGCAAGAATAAGGGATATGTCAGATTACTGGAATGTGTATCTCGACCATGACAAAACATGAGAAGAAAGACAGAAACTGAAAGAGAGGGTACAGAGACAAAAGGAGGAAAGAGAGATGGACAGGAGAACCCAGACTCAGGAGGAAGCTCAAATACCTTCAGATGTCCCCCAACCTGGACAACCCCAATGCAACCAAACAATCTAAACCAAAATACACATGCCATACCCAATGCTTCCACCCACCTCATTACAAACTCCATCTTCACACCAACCACCCATAGTTCCTCATCAGGTCTCCCACTTTCCCAACCCCAACATACCCCCCCAGACTACGGTTTTAGAAAAGAAGTTGAAGGTTTGGTATACAAATGCAGATGGTATAACAAATAAATGTGAGGAGTGGCATGAAAGAATAAAGGAGACATCCCCTGACATTATAGCACTCACAGAAACGAAACTCACCAGGATGATAACAGATGCAATCTTTCCACCTGGATATCAAATCCTCAGGAAAGATAGAGGGAGCAGAGGGGGAGGAGGAGTTGCACTGCTCATTAAGAACCGGTGGGGATTTGAGGAAGTGGAAGGAATGGATGGAATGGGCAAAAGGGACTACATAGTAGGAACAATCCAGTCTGAGGGCCATAAGGTGGTAATTGCTGTAATGTACAACCCGCCACAGAACTGCAGAAGGCCATGAGAAGAATATGACGAGAGCAACAGAGCAATGGTAGACACACTAGCTGAGGTGGCCAGAAGAGCCCACACGGGGAGAGCAAAGTTGCTACTTATGAGTGATTTCAATCACAAGGAGATTGTTTGGGAAAACCTGGAGCCCCACGGGGGTCTTGAATCATGGAGAGCCAAGATGAAGGATGTGGTACTGGAAAACCTCATGTATCAACATGTTAGAGACACTACCAGAGAGAGAGGTGAGGATGATCCAGCAAGACTGGACCTAGTATTCACCTTGAGTAGTTCGGACATCGAGGATATCACGTATGAAAGGCCCCTTGGAGCTAGTGATCATTTCGTTCTATGTTTTGATTATATGTTGAGCTACAAGTGAGAGGGGCAGGAATAGAAAGGGAGAAACGAAACTACAAAAGGGGGACTACACAAGCATGAGGAACTTCCTACAAGACGTTCAGTGGGAGAGAGAATTGGCAGGAAAACCAGTAAAAGAAATGATGGAATATGTGACAACCAAATGCAAAGAGGCAGAGGAGAGGTTTCTTCCCAAAGGAAACAGAAGTAATGGGAAGACCAGAACGAGTCCTTGGTTCACCCAAAGGTGTAGGGAGGCAAAAACTAAGTGCACTAGAGAATGGAAAAAGTACAGAAGACAAAGGACCCAGGAAAATAAAGAGATTATCGAAGAGCCAGAAACGAATATGCACAGGTAAGAAGGGAGGCTCAGCGACAATACGAAAATGATATAGCATCAAAAGTCAAGTCTGACCCGAAACTGTTGTACAGCCTCATCAGGAGGAAAACAACAGTCAAGGACCAGGTAATCAGGCTGAGGAAGGAATGTGGGGAGTTCACAAGAAACGACCAAGAGGTATGTGAGGAGCTCAACATGAGATTTAAAGAAGTCTTTACAGAGGAGACAGGAAGGACTCCAGGAATTCAGAATAGGGAGGTATACCAACAAGTGCTGGATGAAATACAGACAACCGAGGAGGAGGTGAAGAAGCTGCTATGTGAACTCGATACCTCAAAAGCGATGGGACCTGACATTTCTCCGTGGGTCCTTAGAGAGGAAGCAGAGATGTTGAGTGTGCCACTAACAAAAATCTTCAACACATCCATTGAAACTGGGCAACTACCTGAGGTGTGGAAGATGGCAAATGTAGTCCCAATTTTTAAGAAAGGAGACAGACATGAGGCATTAAATTACAGACCTGTGTCACTGACGTGTATAGTATGCAAAGTCATGGAGAAGATCATCAGGAGGAGAGTGGTGGAGCACCTAGAAAGACACAAGCTTATAAACGACAACCAGCATGGTTTCAGGGAAGGAAAATCCTGTGTCACAAACCTACTGGAGTTTTATGACAAGGTAACAGAAGTAAGACACGAAAGAGGGTGGATAGACTGCATTTTCTTGGACTGCAAGAAGGCGTTCGACACAGTTCCTCACAAGAGGTTAATGCAAAAGCTAGAGGATCAGGCACACGTAACAGGAAAGGCACTGCAATGGATCAGAGAATATCTGACAGGGAGGCAACAACGAGTCATGGTACGTGACGAGGTGTCAGAGTGGGCACCTGTGACGAGTGGGGTTCCACAAGGGTCAGTCCTAGGACCTGTACTCTTTTTGGTATATGTGAATGACATAAGGGAAGGGATAGACTCAGAAGTGTCCCTGTTTGCAGATGATGTGAAGTTAATGAGAAGAATTAAATCAGTCGAGGATCAGGCAGGACTACAAAGAGACCTGGACAGGCTACAAGCCTGGTCCAGTAACTGGCTCCTTGAATTTTACCCTGCCAAATGTAAAGTAATGAAGATCGGCAAAGGGCAAAGAAGAGAGCAGACAGAGTATAGTCTAGGTGGCCAAAGACTTCAAACCTCACTCAAGGAAAAAGATCTTGGGGTGAGTATAATACCGAGCACATCTCCTGAGGCACACATTAATCAGATAACTGCTGCAGCATACGGGCGGCTGGCAAACCTAAGAATAGCGTTCCAATACCTCACTAAGGAATCGTTCAAGACTCTGTACACCATATGTCAGGCCCATACTGGAGTATGCAGCACCAGTTTGGAACCCACACCTGGTCAAGCACGTCAAGAAACTAGAGAAAGTGCAAAGGTTTGCAACAAGACTAGTCCCAGAGCTAAGGGGATTGTCCTACGAAGAAAGGTTAAGGGAAATTGACCTGACGACACTAGAGGACAGGAGGGTTAGGGGAAAACATGATAATGACATATAAAAATACTCGAGGAATAGATAAGGTGGACAGAGACAAGATGTTCCAGGAGGGGACACAGAAACAAGAGTCTAATTGGAAGTTGAAGACTCTATGAGTCAAAGAGATGTTAGAAAGTATTTCTTCAGTCATAGAGTTGTCAGAAAGTGGAATAGCCTAGAAAGTGACGTAGTGGAGGCAGGAACCATACATAGGATTTTAAGACGAGTTTGAGTAAAGCTCATGGAGCAGGGAGAGAGAGGACCTAGTAGCAATCAGTGAAGAGGCGGGGCCGGGAGCATGAATCGACCCCTGCAACCACAAATAGGTGAGTACATACACACACTCAGACACACAACATATACAATACACACACAGACACCTCTGTATTCACACACACCTCAAACACACATACACACACTCAGACACACAACAATACAATACACACACAGACACACAACATATACAATACACACACAGACACCTCTGTATACACACACACACACACATTTTGGGAAACTAGCATATAAAGAATTAATGGGACCCCAAGGGAAATACGAGTAGCCAAGGGAACGGAGGGATATTGGACTGGAAAGGAAGAATGGACAGAAGAGCGGAAAGGATGAAACACGAGTGGAAGAGGAAGCTAAGTGAGCTTATCGCTGAAATGGAGAAGAGGATGGATGCAGAGAGCAAGAAGGGGAGCTGTGAGCCGAACTGCTGATTCCAGGATACAGAGCCTAGAAGATGAACTGAATAGGCTGAAACAAAATATAGAGGCGAAGAACTGAAAGGGCACAACATCAGGAGTAGGTACACCAATATCCAATAAGGTTTACCAAAGGAAAGAAAGGAGTTAAGTCCTACAAGGAGGCCCTTTCAGGTAACTAGGATATGATAAGAAACGATAGTGGCATACTGTTGGGCATAAGGACTGCAGTGAAGGGATTGTTAGTAGAGAAGGGTATAGGCTCCCTTCAGAGGTGCTATCAGGCCACTGGGAGATCCAGGAAATGATAAGGGAGGCAGCAATGTTTAAATGGGACCCGGAGATGCAGAGGGAAAAAACAATCGGAAGAGGAGAGGGAGAGGTCAATTTTTATTCATAGACTTCAGGAAACTGAAGAGAGAACAAAGGAAGAAAGACGACTGGGAGAGAAAAAAGAGAATAAAAATATCATCAAACAATCAGGAGAGGAGGATATGAGTGAGCTGATAAATTTTCAGAGAATAGGAGAATACTCAAGGGTAAGAAATCGGCCAATCAAATTGATTTTCAAGACAAAAATGGTGCAAAACAGGATCCTGCAGCAGAAACTATGGCTAAAGGAAACACCAAAATAGCAGCGGGTGTATCTAGACTGCGACAGAGCGAGAACAGAATGACAGATACTGAGAGAGAGAATACAAAAACGAAAGGGGCAAGAAAGATAAACAAGGCGGGGACACCCAGAGGGAACACCCAGAGTCAGGAGGAGAAGCAAGCACAACCACCTGCAGAACCCTGAAATCAAACAAACTAACCCAAAAGAAATGACACTCAACACTCACAGCCGCCCTTCCCCTCCGCACAAACCAGACATACAGCAGCTTCCTATAGCACCCTGCCAAGTTTCCCACCCCTCAGCCCCCCAAAACCCCAGAATACAGTTTTTGAAAAAAAGAAGCTGAAGTTATGGTACACAATGCAGACGGAATAATGAATAAGTGTGAGGAATGGCACGGAAGAATAATGGAGGCATCCCCGGACATTATAGCATTCATAGAAACCAAGCTCATGGTAATGATAACAGATACAATCTTTTCAACTAGATATCAGATCCTGAAGAAAGATAGAGGGAATAGAGGGGTGGACAAGTTGCACTGCTCACCAAAAATGAATGGAGATTTGAGGAGTTGGAAGAAGAGAACAGAGGCCAAGATGATGTTAGGGCACTACCAAGAGAGAGGAGAGGATGAATCAGCAAAGCTTGACTGCATATTCACCTTGAAATAGTTCAGACATTGAGAACTCACATATGAAAGCCCCTTGGAGCAAGTGAGTATGTGGTCCTGAGATTGAATACATACTAGAGTTACAAGTGCAGAGGGAAGCAGGATGAATAGGATGGGAGAAGCCAAACTACAAAACAAGGAACTACACAGGCATGAGAAATTTCCCAGGGGCAACAGAAACAATGGGAAAACCATAACGAGCCCTTGGTTCTCAATGGTGTAGAAACAAGGATTCAGGAAAATAGATTAGTCGAAGAGCCAGAAACGAACATGATCAGATAGAGGGATGCCTAGCGGTAATACGAAAATGACATAGCATCGAAAGCCAAATCTGACCCGAAGCAGTTGTACAGCCCATCGGAGGAAAACCAAAGTCGAGGACCAGGTAACCTAGGAAA
>WNWK01029574.1:0-24279 GCA_009830355.1 Cherax destructor
TGTGTGTGTGTGTGTGTGTGTGTGTAGTCACCTTGTTGTGGTTGCAGGGGTCTAGTCACAGCTCCTGGCCCTGCCTCTTCACTGGCCGCTACTAGGTCACTCTTCCTGCTCCATGAGCAGTGTGTGTGCAGTGTACTCACCTAATTGTGGTTACAGGGGTCGAGACTCAGCTTCTGGCCCCGCCTCTTCGCTGTCCGCTACTGGGCCTCTTCTCTCCCTGCTCCATGATCTTTATCATACCTTGTCTTAAAGCTATGTATGATTGCTGACTCCACTATATCGTTTGCTAGACTATTCCACTTCCTGACTACTCTATGGCTGAAGAAATGCTTCCTAACATCCCTTTGACTCATCTGAGTCTTCAGCTTCCAATTGTGCCGCCTTGTTCCTGTGTCCCCTCTCTGGAACATCCTGTCACTATCTACCTTGTCGATTCCCCGCAGTATTTTGTATGTCGTTATCATGTCTCCTCTAACCCTTCTGTCCTCCAGTGTCGTTAGTCCTATTTCCCTCAACCTTTCTTCATAGGACAGTCCCCTGAGTTGTGTAACTAACCTTGTCGCAAACCTTTGCACTTTCTCTAATTTCCTGACGTGCTTGACCAGGTGTGGGTTCCAGACTGGTGCTGCATACTTTAGTATGAGCCTCACGTACACTGTGTACAGTGTCTTGAACGATTCCTTGTTAAGGTAACGGAACGCTAATCCTAGGTTTGCCAGTCGCCCATATGCTGCCGCAGTTATCTGGTTGATGTGTGCTTCCGGAGACGTACTTGGTGTTATACTCACCCCAAGGTCTTTCTCCTCTGACGAGGTTTGTAGCCATTGTCCACCTAGCCTGTACTCTGTCAGCGGTCTTCTTTGCCCTTCTCCGATCTTCATGACTTTGCATTTGGTGGGATTAAATTCGAGAAGCCAGTTGCTAGACCAGATGTCAAGCTTGTCCAGGTCTCTTTGAAGTCCTGCTTGGTCCTCATCCAATTTGATTCTCATTAATTTCACATCACCTGCGAACAGAGACACTTCTGAGTCTATCCCGTCCGTCATTTCATTCACATATACCAAGAATAGCACTGGTCCTAGGACTGACCCCTGCGGTACCCCGCTCGTCACAGACGCCCACTGTTATTCCTCATCACGCACCATGACCCGTTGTTGCCTCCCTGTGAGGTATTCCCTGATCCATTCCAGTGCCCTTCCTGTTATACACGCCTGGTCTTTCAGCTTCTTTACTAATCTCATATGAGGAACTGTGTCGAAGGCCTTCCTGCAGTCCAGGAAAATGCAATCAA
The DNA here is from genome assembly GCA_009830355.1 of Cherax destructor. NCBI lineage: Eukaryota > Metazoa > Arthropoda > Malacostraca > Decapoda > Parastacidae > Cherax > Cherax destructor. Next base: position 1,292 of record WNWK01029574.1, read on the forward strand.
CCCACCCTTCTCTCTCTTGTCTTACCTCTGTTACTTTGTCATAGAACTCCAGGAGGTTTGTTACACAGGATTTGCCTTCCATGAATCCGTGCTGTCTGGCATTGATTATCCTGTGCCGTTCCAGATGCTCCACTATTCTTTTCCTGATGATTTTCTTCAAGACTTTGCACATTATACACGTAAGTGACACCGGTCTATAGTTTAGTGCCTCTTTTCTGTCTCCTTTTTTAAAGATGGGGACTACGTTTTCCTTTTTCCATACCTCAGGTAACTCCCCAGTTTCAAGGGATGTGTTGAATATTATGGTAAGTGGCACACTCAGTACCTTTGGTTAAACCAGTGGTTCTTCTGGCCTTCCCATTTAATCTTTTGCCTTTGGGTATAAACCATTCCTCTGCCTCCTTGCACTTTGTCGCTATGTATTCCATCATTTCATTTACTGACTGTCCTTCCATTTCTCTTTCCCACTGAAACTCCTGCAGGAAATTCCTCATACCAATGTAGTCCCCTCTTTTAAAGTCTGGTTTGTCTCTTTCAGTACCATTTTCCCTCTCCACCTGTAACTCTATTATGTACTCAAAGCTCAGCACCATATGGTCGCTGGCTCCCAGGAGGCTCTCGTGTGTTATATCCTCGATGTCTGAGCTGTTCTGGGTGAATACAAGGTCCAGCCTTGCTGGTTCATCCTCTCTTCTCTCTCTGGTCGTGTCCCTGACATGTTGGTGCATCAGGTTTTCCAGTACCACGTCCATCATCTTGGCTCTCCATGTTTCTGGACCCCCACGTGGTTCCTGGTTCTCCCTGTGGTTGAAATCGCCCATGACCAGTAACTTTGCTCTGCTCGAGTGCGCTTCTCTTGCCACCTCCGCCAGTGTGTCCACCATTGCTCTGTTGTTCTCTTCATATTTCTCTCCTGGCCTCCTGCAGTTCTGTGATGGGTTATACATCACTGCAATGACTATCTTGTGCTCCCCAGACTGGATGGTACCTATTATAAAGTCCCTTTCTCTACACACCTCCATTCCTTAAATTTCCTCGAATCTCCAATGGTTCCTTACGAGCAGTGCGACCCCTCCTCCCCCCCCTTCCCTGCTACTTCTATCTTTCCTCAAGATCTGATATCCCTGTGGGAAGATTGCGTCTGTTATTGCCTCATTGAGTTGTGTGTGTACTCACCTAATTGTACTCACCTAATTGTGGTTGCAGGGGTCGAGACTCAGCTCCTGGCCCCGCCTCTTCGCTGTCTGCTACTGGGTCTCTGCTCTCTCTGCTTCATGAGCTTTATCATACCTTGTCTTAAAACTATGTATGGTTCCTGCCTCCACTATATCTTTCTCTAGTCCATTCCACTTCCTGAGTACTCTGTGACTGAAGAAATGTTTCCTGACATCCCTTTGACTCATCTGAGTCTTCAGCTTCCAGTTGTGTCCCCTTGTTTCTGTGTTCCCTCTCTGAAACAACCTGTCACTATCTACCTTGTCAATTCCCCGCAGTATTTTGTATGTCGTTATCATGTCTCCTCTGACCCTTCTTTCCTCCAGTGTTGTTAGTCCTATTTCCCTCAACCTTTCTTCATAAGACAGACCCCTGAGTTGTGGAACTAACCTTTTCGCAAACCTTTGCACTTTCTCTAGTTTCCTTACGTGCTTGACCAGGTGTGGGTTCCAGACTGGTGCTGCATATTCTAGTATGGGCCTGACGTACACGGTATACAGTGTCTTGAACGATTCCTTGTTAAGGTAACGGAACGCTAATCTAAGGTTTGCCAGACGCCCATATGCTGCCGCAGTTATCTGGTTGATGTGTGCCTCCGGAGACGTGCTAGGCGTTATACTCACTCCAAGGTCTTTCTCCTTTGCCGAGGTTTGTAGCCTTTGTTCACCTAGATTGTACTCTGTCAGCGGTCTTCTTTGCCCTTCTCCGATCCTCATGACTTTGCATTTGGAGGGATTGAATTCGAGAAGCCAACTGCTAGACCAGATGTCGAGCTTGTCCAGGTCTGTTTGCAGCCCTGCCTGGTCCTCTTCCGATGTGATTCTCCTCATTATTTTCACATCATCCGCGAATAGAGACACTTCTGAGTCTATCCCATCCGTCATGTCATTTACATATACCAGGAATAACACTGGTCCTAGGACTGACCCCTGCGGTGTGTGTGTGTGTGTGTGTGTGTGTGTGTGTGTGTGTATGTGTGTGAATTAATGCACATAGCTGGCACACGAAATTTACTCTCCTGAATGCCATGTCAAATTTAAGACAAATTCTTCCTGACGAATTTGCACTGGTTAAACTTAACTTCCCGAGGTGGGAAAACATAGATTTAGACGTTAGAACCACATAAAAAATCACATTAGAAGTGACGCAGTGGTTTACAAAACGATGTATGACACATCTTCGCGCAGACCTTCTTGGATTTCTGCAAATTCTGGGAAATTCTCGGAGCTGTTATGGTGGCATTTGTTAGGTGGAGTATCAGGGATCACTAAGCTTTATATATCTGGAAAAAAATATTGACCTGCAGTTCCAGGTTTACCAATAAAGTGGTAAGTGACTTCAAGAGTAAATGTGAAGGATATTTGTCGGTGGCTTGTCCCATCATCTCTCTTTCTTTCTCTCACACACACACTCTTTCTCCCTCTTTCACACACACACACACACACACACACACACACACACACACACTCTAATAACTCTCTCTCTCTCTCATCTTCCCTTCCTTCTTTCCTTTCTCTCTTCTTTCCTCACTCTCTCTCTCTTCCTTTCTCCATTCCTACCTGTATCTCAGTCTTCCTTCCTTCCTTCCCTACATCCCAATCTTCATCTCTTCCTTCCTTCTTTTATACCTCCCTCTCTTCTTTTCTCACTTCCTCCTTCCCTCGTCCCTTCCTCCCTCCCTTCTTTCCATCCTTCTTCCCTTCCTCCTTCTCTTCTTCTTTCTCATTAAAAATTCAAGGCAATTAGTATGTGCTATTGATGAGCAGTAATTTGGAATCCACGGCAAACCAAAATGATCAATTAAAATTCTTTTTAGATCGTGCCATTTCAAAGAAAATTAAAGCCTTAAATAAAAATACTAATGCATGAAAAAAGAGAAAAAAGTATTAAAAATTCTCGCATGTTTTTAGGGAGTATTTTTTTTTAGAGGGATGGAGGAGGAGGGGTTGGGAGGGCGGCCTATATCCCTCCCTCTGTTTATCTCTCTCTCTGTCTCTTTCTCTCTCTCTCTTTGTCTCTCTCTTTTTTCTCTGTCTGTCTCTCTCCGTTTCTGTCTCTGTCTCTCCCTCTCTCTCTTTCTCACTATGTCTCTCTCCCAGAAACTTCCACTCTCCCTCCATTTCTCATTCCCTTTTTCCCACTCTATCCATTCCCCCCAAACTCTCTCTCTCTCTCTCTCTCTCTCTCTCTCTCTCTCTCTCTCTCTCTCTCTCTCTCCTCCCTCCCCTGGCAGCATCTCACATAAAATCTACAATATCGGGCCTTTTCACTTCACTCTCTCAGTTAAATATACTCACCTTCTTAATATGTCGATATTTTAAAGTGGACAGCTAAGCAACATAAAAGAATAAAATAGTTTGAGCTTAAAATGAAAAGATGTAGAAAAAAAAATCGTTAAATCTAGTTAAAAAAATATGACCGTTAAATTCGTTAAAAGCAGTTTAAACTTTTGAAATCGTTAAAAACCTCTGGAAGCCAAAAAAAAAAAATAGTTAAAAACAGTTGAAATAGTTAAAACTTTTAAAATCCCTAAAATCGTTAAAACCGTTAAAATAGTTAAAAACCGTTAAAATATTTAAAAAGAATTTAAAACCGTTAAAATAATAATAAATCGTTAAAACCGTTAAAATAGTTGCAAAACGTTAAAGTCGTTAAAAACCGCTAAAATCGTTAACAACCGTCAAAATCGTAATAAAAAAAACAGACCCACTTGTAACTGGCTTTCCAGGCTTTGTGTTTTCATCTGCCCTGAAAAAAATGTCTAATTAAGCGTGATGGCTACTTCCGGCGGAAGTGCCTCGTGAGTGTCACAGCAGTGAGCGTAACGACACAGTGCCAAGATAACCCGGCCTGAATTAGACGTTTCGAACAACGTCGGTGTCTACAGTGAAGTCTAATTATGTACCTGATTTGTGGGTGTTCGACGAGTTTTTCCCGGGTTGGAGGTAGTAGTAGTTGTAGTAGTGGTGGTGGTGGTAGTAGTGGTGGTGGTGGTAGTAGTGGTGGTGGTGGTAGTTGTAGTAGTGGTGGTGGTGGTAGTTGTAGTAGTGGTGGTGGTGGTAGTAGTGGTGGTGGTGGTAGTAGTGGTGGTGGTGGTAGTTGTAGTAGTGGTGGTGGTGGTAGTTGTAGTAGTGGTGGTGGTGGTAGTAGTGGTGGTGGTGGTAGTAGTGGTGGTGGTGGTAGTAGTGGTGGTGGTGGTAGTTGTAGTAGTGGTGGTGGTGGTAGTTGTAGTAGTGGTGGTGGTGGTAGTTGTAGTAGTGGTGGTGGTGGTAGTAGTGGTGGTGGTGGTAGTAGTGGTGGTGGTGGTAGTGGTGGTGGTGGTGGTAGTAGTGGTGGTGGTGGTAGTAGTGGTGGTGGTGGTAGTTGTAGTAGTGGTGGTGGTGGTAGTTGTGGTGGTGGTGGTAGTTGTAGTAGTGGTGGTGGTGGTAGTAGTGGTGGTGGTGGTAGTAGTGGTGGTGGTGGTAGTAGTGGTGGTGGTGGTAGTAGTGGTGGTGGTGGTAGTGGTGGTGGTGGTGGTAGTGTGGTGGTGGTGGTAATAGTGGTGGTGGTGGCAGTAGTGGTGGTGGTGGTAGTGGTGGTGGTGGTGGTAGTAGTGGTGGTGGTGGTAGTAGTGGTGGTGGTGGTAGTGGTGGTGGTGGTGGTAGTAGTGGTGGTGGTGGTAGTAGTGGTGGTGGTGGTAGTAGTGGTGGTGGTGGTAGTGGTGGTGGTGGTGGTAGTAGTGGTGGTGGTGGTAGTAGTGGTGGTGGTGGTAGTTGTAGTAGTGGTGGTGGTGGTAGTAGTGGTGGTGGTGGTAGTTGTAGTAGTGGTGGTGGTGGTAGTAGTGGTATTGGTATTAGTTGTAGTAGTAGTGGTAGTAGTAATAGTAGTAGTTATTGTTGTAGTAGTAGTGGTGGTGGTGGTGGTAGCCGTAGTAATAGTAGTAGTTGTAGTGGTGGAGGTAGCCGTAGTAGTAGTGGTGGTGGTTGGTGGTGGTAGTAGTAGTAGTGGTAGTATTTAGTAGTAGTAGTAGTAGTAGTAGTGGTTGTTGTTGAACACTGATCTAACATGTAACTAAGCGCACATGGTCATAAAAATCTACATGCAGCTCACACCATATAAAGCATCAATTAATAAACAATAAGAGTAACGAACATAAATGCTTACCACAGATAAACATTATCATGCCACGTTTAAATAGCCGGCATCAATTAAAAACCCACATTAAATTAAGTCAAAAGAGTCTCCTAAAAATCTCCGAGGTCTCCACAGGCCCCTAGGTAACTGTGGAAAGTAATACATACCGACATTTCGGAATGATTTACCTAGTCTGTTAAAACCAGACGCACGACCCTGTGCAGTCCCTGTACAACCTAGCAGCGACCAGCAAAGAGGCGGGGCCAGGAGCTGTGACTCGACTCCTGCAAACACAAATTGGTGAGTAAATAGGTGAGTACAGATTTTTACAGTGGGTGATAATACGTACTTGAAATTTAATGATACGCTTAGCACTGCGGAGCGCAAACCGCCAGCCTTACGTAATTACCGTATTCTCGAAAATTCACGGAAATATAGGTAAGCATAACGTTAACGTAACGAAACCTATGCTAACTTGAGAACAAAAATATATTAAAATTTCCATTAAATTCCAAGCAAGCGGAAATACAGTACACGGTGGGCAATTCGCATGAAGCTTTTTATTTTTGCCCCTTAATTGAAGAACGTAACGAGCGTGTTGTTTCCGACGAATTAAGATATTGTCATGTATTCCCCGCTGCCAGACTCATTGTCCATGAGTGTAACAGCATCCTAGAGCAGCAAGTCTTCAACAGCGGTTATGATTTTCAGATTTATCAAGGCTGTGGGACTGAACACCTCCCATCAAGGCTGTGGGACTGAACACCTCCCATCAAGGCTGTAGGACTGAACACCTCCCATCAAGGCTGTGGGACTGAACACCTCCCATCAAGGCTGTAGGACTGAACACCTCCCATCAAGGCTGTGGGACTGAACACCTCCCATCAAGGCTGTGGGACTGAACACCTCCCATCAAGGCTGTGGGACTGAACACCTCCCATCAAGGCTGTGGGACTGAACACCTCCCATCAAGGCTGTGGGACTGAACACCTCCCATCAAGGATGTGGGACTGAACACCTCCCATCAAGGCTGTGGGACTGAGCACCTCCCATCAAGGATGTGGGACTGAATACCTCCCATCAAGGCTGTGGGACTGAACACCTCCCATCAAGGCTGTGGGACTGAATACCTCCCATCAAGGCTGTGGGACTGAACACCTCCCATCAAGGATGTGGGACTGAATACCTCCCATCAAGGATGTGGGACTGAACACCTCCCATCAAGGCTGTAGGACTGAACACCTCCCATCAAGGATGTGGGACTGAATACCTCCCATCAAGGCTGTGGGACTGAACACCTCCCATCAAGTATGTGGGACTGAACACCTCCCATCAAGGATGTGGGACTGAATACCTCCCATCAAGGCTGTGGGACTGAACACCTCCCATCAAGGATGTGGGACTGAATACCTCCCATCAAGGATGTGGGACTGAACACCTCCCATCAAGGCTGTAGGACTGAACACCTCCCATCAAGGATGTGGAACTGAATACCTCCCATCAAGGCTGTGGGACTGAACACCTCCCATCAAGGCTGTGGGACTGAACACCTCCCATCAAGGCTGTGGGACTGAACACCTCCCATCAAGGATGTGGGACTGAACACCTCCCATCAAGGCTGTAGGACTGAACACCTCCCATCAAGGATGTGGGACTGAACACCTCCCATCAAGGTTGTGGGACTGAACACCTCCCATCAAGGCTGTGGGACTGAACACCTCCCATCAAGGATGTGGGACTGAACACCTCCCATCAAGGCTGTATTACTGAACACCTCCCATCAAGGATGTGGGACTGAACACCTCCCATCAAGGATGTGGGACTGAACACCTCCCATCAAGGATGTGGGACTGAACACCTCCCATCAAAGCTGTAGGACTGAACACCTCCCATCAAGGATGTGGGACTGAACACCTCCCATCAAGGATGTGGGACTGAACACCTCCCATCAAGGCTGTGGGACTGAACACCTCCCATCAAGGATGTGGGACTGAACACCTCCCATCAAAACTGTGGGACTGAACACCTCCCATCAAGTCTGTGGGACTGAACACCTCCCATCAAGGATGTGGGACTGAACACCTCCCATCAAGGCTGTAGGACTGAACACCTCCCATCAAGGATGTGGGACTGAACACCTCCCATCAAGGATGTGGGACTGAACACCTCCCATCAAGGATGTGGGACTGAACACCTCCCATCAAAGCTGTAGGACTGAACACCTCCCATCAAGGATGTGGGACTGAACACCTCCCATCAAGGATGTGGGACTGAACACCTCCCATCAAGGCTGTGGGACTGAACACCTCCCATCAAGGATGTGGGACTGAACACCTCTCATCAAGGATGTGGGACTGAACATCTCCCATCAAGGATGTGGGACTGAACACCTCCCATCAAGGATGTGGGACTGAACACCTCCCATCAAGGCTGTGGGACTGAACACCTCCCATCAAGGCTGTAGGACTGAACACCTCCCATCAAGGCTGTGGGACTGAACACCTCCCATCAAGGATGTGGGACTGAACACCTCCCATCAAGGCTGTGGGACTGAACACCTCCCATCAAGGCTGTGGGACTGAACACCTCCCATCAAGGATGTGGGACTGAACACCTCCCATCAAGGATGTGGGACTGAACACCTCCCATCAAGGATGTGGGACTGAACACCTCCCATCAAGAATGTGGGACTGAACACTTCCCATCAAGGATGTGGGACTGAACACCTCCCATCAAGGATGTGGGACTGAACACCTCCCATCAAGGCTGTGGGACTGAACACCTCCCATCAAGGCTGTGGGACTGAACACCTCCCATCAAGGCTGTGGGACTGAACACCTCCCATCAAGGCTGTGGGACTGAATACCTCCCATCAAGGCTGTGGGACTGAACACCTCCCATCAAGGCTGTGGGACTGAACATCTCCCATCAAGGCTGTGGGACTGAACATCTTCAGTCACCTCTACACGAATTACAGGACTTCCGGAATTTATTCTCTGTACTGGACTGATAAAACCCACTGGTTGGCGAAACGTCCTCTTCAATAAAGATACCCAGGCGCCACACGTACGTCTTATCACAATTTTCAAGCTAATTATATCTGTTGTCTTCTGTTTTAAATCTACTATACCTATAACCATTATTTATACGAAGTTATTAAAACACAAATAAACATGATTACAGCTCTTTCAAGCTATTAAGTTATTAGTTACAGCACAGCAGTAATACATGGATACGTATTACCTTGTTGCAACTTATCAGCAACTCATGAATACATATTGCATTGGTACAACTTATCAACAAAGCGTGGGTACATTTTACCTTGTCGCTACAGCACATCAGCAAATCATTTATACGTAATACTTCGTCGTTACGACACATCGGTCACAAAAGTCAGGACTGGAATGTAAACAACGAGTCACAATTAAATTCTTACAGGGTGGGGCGTGTTCTCTGCACTTGTGTAAGTGCTCAGTATTGTCCTGTGGATTGTCTTGGTCCTTGTTCAATAAAGTCCACTAATCAGTAACTGATCGTGGTGTTCGTTACTGCCGTGTAAACAGTACGGTGCACTCTGAATGAGTCCTGCTAACGCGTCAGTTCTGTCTGGTCAGACAGGATGGAACATCAACATGTTGAAGGACAGATAACCATCACATGACAATTCAGTGTCCCCCTCAAACAGAGCTTTATTGTATGGAAGTCAAGAAGCAGGGCGGCAGCAGCAGCAGCAGCTGGAGGTTCTTGAGACAATACTCTTGACTGAACTCACTAAAGAATCTAATAATTGGAAGAAATTTCATGAGCACATTCTAAACGGTACCTCTTACTCTCCGAGCAGAGACTGGCTCTGTTTGGTTCCACTAATCGCATCGGTGATCAGGCAAATGGTAACTTTCTAGGCATAATTGAGTTGCTCAGTAAATAACCCACTTTGTTTTTCCGAGCACGTTAAAGGTGTTCGAGAATCATAAGAGATTCAAATGCAAGATTATTATCTCCCCCACACGTATACGATGCAAGTTTATTAAACCATATGGACTATTTGTAAAAACCAACATTTCTCCATGAAAATCAATTTAACTCTTGTTTTCGGATATTATTCTAACAAGGTACAGATTCCTAGAGGTCGTTCGATAATCTAAGAATGTACAAAGCTCACCATTTTCAATTGATGAAAGATTTATTGAGTTTGACAATTTTACGAAAAGGGCAAAAAGTGTGTAGGGAATTATACTCGAGCACAATTTAAACTATGTTCTACAGCTGTAGTAACCACAGAGTAAACTTTGTAGGTGGTGGCTGTGCCCAGTCATGTAAACAGGCAATTATTTTGTAACTGTTCACTAAGTGTACACTTTATTTACAAGCAGTCCACAAAGGTAGGGAATTCTGAAGTAACACCTTCCTGCAACACAACTCCGTTAGCTGATTTTCGCAACACTACACGTTACGTAACCCCTTGTATCTTTTTTTTGCAACATTACTCGCAACTCAAACCAATGCCTCCTCTCTGCAATACTGCATATTGTCCAGTCATGCGCTCTTCTCTCTGCAACACCACGCGCAACACAGCCCAGTGTCCTCTCCGCAACACAACGCTCCACATAGAGCCAACATTCTGTTCTCGACGCTCAACTTTGCTCACAACATTCACATATATGACCTCAAAAATAAATAAAGGCAACGATATACGAAGCTGTTCAAAATTCTATCGATATGCCATCTATTGGCGGAAACTTACTGGCCCCATCATAAATATTTTACGTAAATAATCTCCATTGTTATTCACTGTGATATATTCAACTTATTTTTCCCGTAAGAGTGAAATAAGATTTAATAATATACCTTTAAAAATAATAATAATAATATAAATTTCCACCATAGACGAGTTACCGTTCAGAATTATGGCCCAGAAATTTGAGCCGAGGATAACCCTAACTATGGATAAGGTCCTTCCATGCGGTGCCATGATGCTGGATAGGGGCTCTTGATTCAGGGAATTAGAACAACACACAAAGGAGAGAGAGAGAAGCTTAAGGCGACGTAAATGGTCCAAGTCGGACCGTAACGTCGTCATAAGTTATTTGTGTATTGCTCGTCACGGTATTGCGTCTTTTTATTCTTAATTAGAGATATCTTCCTCCTAGAATCAATCCTCTTATCTTTCGTTCCCCCGATACAAGCTCAGTTAGAGAAAAAACAATAAGGATGTTTTATCTGTCAGCTCAGTACTCGTGTCTACTCCTGCCAGTCATTTACTCGTGTTACGTTCTACTAGTTGAACCCATGATAATCTAACAGTAAACAACATATTTTTTTCTAAAAAAAAAAAAAATCATGGAGTCACCACCATACAGTTCAGTCTTATAAGGAAACAAATCCAGTCACCACCACAGTTTAATTTCCTATATCTTTATGAATAATAACACAAAACGGGTTCGTCTATGAGACTGGGCAGCCCTTTAGCCCAACCAGAGAGGCTGGGCAGCCCTCTAGCCCAACCAGAGAGGCTGGGCAGCCCTCTAGCCCAACCAGAGAGGCTTAGCAGTCATTTAGCCAAACCACAGAGGGTGGTCAGCCCTCTAGCTCAATAAGAGAGGCTGGGAAGCCCTTTAGCTCAACCAGAGAGGCTGGATAGCTCTCTGTCTCAACCAGGGACATTGGGAAGCCCTGTAGCTCAATCAGAGAGGCTGATCAGTCCTCTAGCCCAACCAGAGAGGATGAGCAGTCCTCTAGCCCAACCAGAGAGGCTGAGCAGCCCTCTAACGCAACCAGAGAGGCTGAGCAGCCCTCTAGCCCAACCAGAGAAGCTGAACAGCCCTCTAGCCCAACCAGAGAGGCTGAGCAGCCCTCTAGCCCAGCCTCAGACGCTGCAGGATGCAACTTAAAGAACACACCATAAGGGAGAGTTACCGCCCTCTTATTTTTATTTGACCGCCGGGAACGGCTGGGGAAGTGTTCAGGCTTCCTCATAATGCACCAGCAGCTCTGTCTTCACCACTGCTGCTACTGCCGCTGCTGTTGCTGTTTCTACTGATGCTGTTGCAGCTGTTGTTGCTAATGCTGCTGTTACTGCTGTTTTTGCTGTTGCTGCTGCTGCTGCTGATGATGATGATGATGCTATTGCTGCGGATTCAGCTGTTGTTGCTGCTGATGCAGCTGTTGTTGCTGGTCTTTAATGCCTCACCACCACTATCATTCTTCCCACACTCTCTCACCACAACCACAATTGTTCCCACACTTTCACCACCACCACCACCACCACCACCACCACCACCATTCTACCCTCTCCACCACCACTAGACTCCGCCTCCACAAGCCCCCACAACACCCTCCTCTTACTCCACACGTCACACTCCCTCCCACACCCACACCCACACCCACACCTCCCCCACAACAACTCCCAACCATCTGAACAGCAACGTAAACTTTAACTTTTCATGAGTTGCTGACTTGCATTCAAAGTTCATATATTGTAATACTAGAGACTGGAGGCATTTGGAGACTCGACTGGAGGCATTTGGAGACTCATCTAAAGTATTCTTCTCTACTCTGTAGATGGAAAAGGAGGATGGAGGGAGGGGAGAAATGGGAGGGAAGGGAGGAGGAAGGGAGAAAAGAGGATGAAGCGAGGAAACAAATGAAGGAGGAGGGAGAGGAGAAAGCAAAAATGTAAAGGAAAGAGAGAGAGACTAGACAAAGCATGAGATAGATATATAGATAGATAGATAGATAGAGATAGAAAGAGAAAGAGAGAGAGAGAGAGAGAGAGAGAGAGAGAGAGAGAGAGAGAGAGAGAGAGAGAGAGAGAGAGAGGAGAGAGAGAGAGAGAGGAGGGAGGTAGAGAAAGGGGATTCAGGGAAAAGAATAAGGGAAAGAGAGACGGGGACTGATTATAAGGGAGAGGAGACAAGAAAAAGAGGAAGAAGGAGGGAGAGAAAAAATATGTAAAATGCGTTAGAAGAGACAGGGCAAATAGAAAGGATAATGAAAGTTTAGTAGGCAGAGAGAGAGAGAGAGAGAGAGAGAGAGAGAGAGAGAGAGAGAGAGAGAGAGAAGAAAGAAGGTAGAAGACGGAGCATATGGAGAAAGAAAGAAGGAAGGAAGGAAGAATTGGGAAAGGTTGGGAATGAAAAGAAAGATGGATGGAGGGATACGGAAAGTGGAAAGGAGGAATAGAGGAAGGTAGAGAGAAAGTGAAAGGAATGAATGGATTAAGGGAGATAGGAAGTGGAAGGGAGGAATGAAGGAAAGGAGAGAGAAAGTGAAAGAGGGGGATCGAATCTTTTAATTCCAAGCTCCATTGTACGTTTTTTCATATTTTTTTAACTTACAGTGAAAACATTAATAAGCAGGTGTTGCATGTGTTGGAGGCTGGTTAGGGGGCTAGGGAGCAGGTGTTGTGTGTTTTTGAGGCTGGTAGGGGGCTAGGGAGCAGGTGTTGTGTGTGTTTGAGGCTGGTAGGGGGCTAGGGAGCAGGTGTTGTGTGTGTTTGAGGCTAGTAGGGGCTAGGGAGCAGGTGTTGTGTGTGTTTGAGGCTGGTAGGGGCTAGGGAGCAGGTGTTGTGTGTGTTGGAAGTTGGTAATGGGGCTAAGGAGCAGGTGTTGTGTGTGTTGGAGGCTGGTAAGGGGTCTAGGGAACAGGTGTTGTGTGTGTTGGAGGTTGGTAAGGGGCTAAGGAGCAGGTGTTGTGTGTGTTGGAGGCTGGTAAGGGGATATGGAGCAGGTGTTGTGTGTGTTTGAGGATGGTAATGGGGCTAAGGAGCAGGTGTTATGTGTGTTGGAGGCTGGTAAGGGGGCTAGGGAGCAGGTGTTGTATGTGTTGGAGGTTGGTAAGGGGCTATGGAGCAGGTGTTGTGTGTGTTGGAGGCTGGTAAGGGGGCTTGGGATCAAGTGTTGTGTGTTGGATGCTGGTAGGGGGCTAGGGAGCAGGTGTTGTGTGTTTGAGGCTGTTAGGGGGCTAGAGAGCACGTGTTGTATGTGTTGGAGGCTGGTAAAGGGGTAGGGAGCAGGTGTTGTGTGTGTTTGAGGCTGGTATGAGGCTAGGGAGCAGGTGTTATGTGTGTTGGAGGTTGGTAATGGGGCTAGGGAGCAGGTGTTGTGTGTGTTGGAGGCTGGTAAGGGGGCTAGGGAGCAGGTGTTGTGTGTGTTGGAGGTTGGTAGGGGCTAGAGAGCAGGTGTTGTGTGTTGGATGCTGGTAGGGGGCTAGGGAGCAGGTGTTGTTTGTTTGAGGCTGTTTGGGGCTAGGGAGCAGGTGTTGTATGTGTTGGAGGCTGGTAAGGGGGCTAGGGAGCAGGTGTTGTGTGTGTTGGAGGCTGATAGGGGGCTAGGGAGCAGGTATTGTGTGTGTTGGAGGCTGGTATGGGGCTAGGGAGCAGGTGTTGTATATGTTGGAGGCTGGTAGGGGGCTAGGGAGCAGGTGTTGTATATGCTGGAGGATGGTAGGGGCTAGAGAGCAGGTGTTTTATTTTTTAGAGGATGGTAGAGGGGTAAGGAGCAGGTGTTCTATGTGGATGTTGTGCATGTGATGGGGGATGTTGAGAATGTTGAATGTGTTAGAGAGGATGTAGTGGGTAGGTGATGGGGGGGTGTGACTGACCGGTATTGTGATGAGTTGGGGGGAGTGGTGGGTGTTGCTGGTGTGTTGGGGAAGGGAAGAAGAGGCAGGCGTAATGGGCATTGTGTGTTGGAGAGGAGATAGGTGCATTGTTGTGTATGTTGTATGTTTTGGCAGCCTTCTATAGCCTTTTAGAACACCTACGGTGTTTCTAGGCAGTGTTCTCGTGCAACACATCAACACGTTGATGACACCGAGACAACACAAGATAAGCAAGGTGGTGAATGTTTACTCAGACACCAGCACTGATAACGTGAACACAGTCATACACGTTTCATCAAATACATATACTGGAAGGCCCCGCTTACACAGCAGGTTAGGTTCCTGGCTACTGCTGTAAAACGAGAATCGCTGTAAAGTTAAACGTAATCTCCTCTCTCTCTCTCTCTCTCTCTCTCTCTCTCTCTCTCTCTCCTCTCTCTCTCCTCTCTCTCTCTCTCTCTCTCTCTCTCTCTCTCTCTCTCTTCAAATGTATTTAAAAGCCGGATAACATGTTTACAATATCATATATTAAGTGAGCTAGGCCTAAATAATGCATATACAGTACACACAATACTTACCTTAAAATATTTTCATCCCTAGCTTATAGTTAGTGAATTTACTTATTGCAGGAAGTCTGAATAAACGAAGAATGGCTATAACTGAAAACCGCTGCATTAGCGAAACGCTGTAAAGCTAAGTGCTGTAAAGCGGGGCCCTCCTCTACCTGGAACTGCACCTGAGACACTTCTTACGCAGAGATTCACCAGGTGGAGAAGGTTAGAAATTAGAAAATATCGTACACCAGTTCCTAGTAAACGAAGTGAAGAGTTATGTTAATTTTCTAAAGACAACACAAAACGCAAAGTTAAACTGGGAAGGAAAAAAAAAAAAGTCTGCCAAGTGAGGATACAAAAAGTTTCACAACATAGACAGGAGCAAACACAGGCAGACTTCCAAATTAATAAAACGGGTTTGTATCCAGCGTCCCTCTTTTGTTTCTCTCTCTCGATCGTGAAAAAAAAAATTTAATCTATATGAGCAAGTGCATTATCATACCTTACTATATCACTTCACGAGCGTGGAAAAAAAATATAAAAAAATTATGCCATCCCAGCGTTATTTATCGATGCATTTTAATTCAACGAAACCCTTATTAAAAATTGGCAAAAATCTATGAATCACGAAATCGCAATAATACGATTGTAAACAACACCCAATCTCCTTGGGTTCAAACCCCACCCGTTCCCTGGTGTGTGTGTATTCTTAATGATGGGCATCCGTTGCATTTTAGACAGCAAGGCTGCCACTGTAGACGCTGTACTTGCTGGCAGTCAGTCTAATATATGCTGCTTTTTACCATGGCAGAACTCCCCTGGACGGGTCTTTGGTTCTTCTCGACTCTGCCGAAATTATTAGCTCGTTTTTACTTAAATACGTGAAAGTTTTCCTCTCTTTTCACTTGGATCTTCGAGGCAAATGATCCGTAATAAGAGTTTTCAGTCACGTGACTCGAGCAACTGTGTCCGCCATTTTGTCGGTCAGACACTCCGTTTTGATACAGTGTGATGAAACTATAAAGCCAAAATTTAAGTGTTATGTCATGCAGATGTTGCTAGAATACATATACAAATATATATATATATATATATATATATATATATATATATATATATATATATATATATATATATATATATATATATATATATATATATATATATATATATATATATATATATATATACATATAAATATATATATCATAGGAGTTGCTAAACGAGATTGATATTTTCTTTAAAAGATGTGAGGAAACTGGGTATAAATCAAGCTTTGCAGTTGCCAGTGTTATACATCAGCAACATGGAAATATTTCTCTCCTTCATTTCGATGCATTTTAACCCACACAACTGTTAGTTTACGCTGGACTGTAGCCTTGTATAGAGATCGTCTGAGGCACAGTTACTGCGTGATAACATTTAAATCATGTAATAACTTGGGGAATTATGTCTCCAGATTTCTTCTCTGGGGTCTTGCGTTGCTGCTGACTGTACCAGCAGCAGCAGCAGCAGCAGCAGCAGCAGCTGCAGCAGCAGCTGCAGCAGCAGCTGTAGGTCTCACGAGTAGGCAAACATTTAGCGTCCTTCAAATTCCTCTCTCTCTCCTGCGTAGGGAACAAAATCTCCTGAGGGATGCCTAATGCGTTTCATTTACTGGAGATATTAGAATTATGTAAATAGGTTAATAGAGGTAATCTAGAGCTATAATGCAGAAATATTGAATAAAAAAGATGGACAAATATTTTTCTGAAAATCCAAAACGTGGAAAATATTTAAAAAGCTTAATATTTCGCATAAATTCATCTTATATATTCATACATAAATTATGGAGGCCTGTTTAGCACGAATTGAACTAGAATAAACAAACATACATACACACACACACCTCGACCCCTGCAACCACAACTAGGTGAGTACAAACACACACACATACACACACACATACTCACACACATATGCGACCAGCTAAAAGGAGGGGCGGGGAGCTGTGACTTAACCCCTGAAACCACAAATAAGTAAGAACACAGTTCCAGAGCTAAGGGAAATGTCCTGCGAAGAAAGGTTAAGGGAAATTGACCTGACGACACTGGAGGACAGGAGGGTTAGGAGAGACATGATAACGACATACAAAATACTGCTAGGAATTGACAAGGTGGACAGAGGCAAGATATTCTAGAGATGGGACACAGAAACAATGGGTCACAAATGGAAGTTGAAAACTCAGATGAGTCAAAGGGATGTTAGGAAGTATTTCTTTAGTCATAGAGTTGTCAGGTGACGTACTGGAGGCAGTAACCATATATAGTTTTAAGACGAGGTTTGATAAAGCTCATGGAGCCGGGAGAGAGAGAGGACCTAGTAGCGATCAGAGAAGAGGCGGGGCCAGGAGCTATGACTCGACCCATGCAACCACAAATAGGTGAGTACACACACACACACACACACATACACATACACACACACACACACACACACAGGAGCTATGACTCGACCCCTGCAACCACAACTAGGTGAGTACATTTATGAAGGGATTCAGGGAAACCGGCAGGCCGGACTTGAGTCCTGGAGATGGGAAGTACAGTGTCTGCACTCTGAAGGAGGGGTGTTAATGTTGCAGTTTTATAACTGTAGTGTAAGCACGCCTCTGGCAAGACAGTGATGGAGTGAATGATAATGAACGTTTTTCTTTTTCGAGCCACCCTGCCTTGGTGGGAAAAGGCCGATATGTTAATAAAACAATTAAAAGGCCGATATGTTAATAAAACAATTAAAAGGCCGATATGTTAATAAAACAATTAAAAAAATATATATATATATATATATATATATATATATATATATATATATATTTTTTTTTTTTTTTTTTTTTTTTCAACACACCGGCCGTATCCCACTGAGGCAGGGTGGCCCAAAAGAAAAAACGAAAGTTTCTCCTTTTACATTTAGTAATATATACAGGAGAAGGGGTTACTAGCCCCTTGCTCCCGGCATTTTAGTCGCCTCTTACGACACGCATGGCTTACTGAGGAAGAACTCTGTTCTACTTCCCCATGGAGATAAGAGGAAATAAGAGCAAGAACTAGTAAGAAAATAGAAGAAAACCCAGAGGGGTGTGTATATATATGCTTGTACATGCATGTGTCACGCTACTGTGAGGTGTAGTCTTGCCCCTTTATAAGCTTTCTTGTTTATGTTTTGTCTTTTATAGTTCCTTGATAATGTGAGTAGTCACGAAAGCGTTTGAATTCCTCTATTATATATATATATATATATATATATATATATATATATATATATATATATATATATATATATATATATATATATATATATATATATATATATATATATATATATATATATATATATATTTCGGTGTATAGAATGACTTTATCGATTGTTCCGTACTTCAAAAGCTCCCTAAAGTAATGATCATTTTCAAGAATTCTCTCACAGCCAGGCCTAAAGCCTCACTTTCCTGTTGATTGCCTGATCAACCAAACTTTTTCTGCCCGCGTCTCGCAACACCACTAACTCCAGACACAACTACTCCTAACTCCAGACAACTAATGCTCACTACATTAAGTATAACCGCTTATTACTCAGCCTTCTCATTACCCAGCACTCAGAAAGAGTGGAGGTGGAAGCAGCTCTGTGTGGCCACACAGGTGACAACTAGTGCTCCCTGATAACGATGCCTTCAGGAATTATTTTATACTCCTGAGGAGAGTCGTAAGAGCACCTGCAAAGGGTATATACACCGAGAACTGTATGTCTCTATGTGTATATATACTGAGAGATGGGGTATATACACCGTGAGATGTGCATCTCTCAGTGTATATACCCCGAGAGATGGTATATCTCTCAGTGCAAATACAGCGATAGGTATATATCTTCCGGTGTAAATACACAGAGTTGTGTATATCTCAGTGTATAGAGATATACACAACCCAGTTGAGCGTCTTAAGTAAGTTTACTGGTTACGTTAGATGGATTGAGGCCTTAATTAATGACTCTCTCAGTCGATAGGCGTAAATCAAGCAAGGGAAGTTGAGTACAAAGGGCTAAGTAGACGAAACTGAGTACATTAAACTAAGAGAACTTGAGTGCCTTGAGTACTGTGGCTTTTTGACGATGTTCGGACGGACCGAAACGTCGTCATAAGGATCTCCTAAGTGCGAGGTTTTTGTTGTAGAATCGTAAAATTAGTATTCAAGGAGAATGGGTAATTAAGGATGGAAAGTGAGGGAGAGTGAGTGGAATGAGGGAAAATGAGAGAAGGGGATAGAGGAGTAAAGTAGAGGGAGGGAGGGGAGATATGTCAGAAGAGGAAGAGAGAGAGAGAGAAAAATGAGAGAGAGGGAGACAGTGAGAAAGAAACAAGGGAAAGGAAATACAAAAGTGGGGTAGAGGGGGGAGGTAAGGAAGGAGAGAGCAGAGAAGAAAAGAAGGTAATGAATCAAAGGAAACGAGAGGAAAGGACAAGGAAGGATGGATTTACGTAGAGGAGATAAAGGGTTATTCAGAATTTTTTTAGGAGCGATAATGGACGGATAGAAAGAGAGTAGGATGAAGAAATTACCATCATGGCCACACACACACACACACACACACACACACACACACACACACACACACACACACACACACACACACACACACACACACACACACACACACACACTAGAAAGCAATGTGGACATGGTATCAGAAACTGCTACCTCAGTCACAAAGAAGAGGACTGTAGAGAACGGAGTGAAACTGTATGCAGAGGCTATATCAGACCATCGTGGAGCCCGAGAGAAAGAGAGGATCACATCAGGAACAATCGAGGGGAGTGTAGTAAAAGGGAGAGCTAAGCTATACGTAGAAGCCCTAACAGACCACAGCAGTGCACAGGGAAAGTTAAGAAGGGAAAGCGACAGGCCACTGGGCCAAGGGATAACAGACAGTGAAGAGATTGAAGAAAGGAAAGCTGCAATGGAGGCAACTAAATCGAATCAGGGGTTACATAGGGATAGGCAGTGGGAGAATGTAAGAGAGAGATCAGTCTTTGTTTACGGGCTCCAGGAAGCAAGAAGACAAGGGGAGAAAAATGCGATTGAAAACATCATGAAAGCAATAGGAGAAGATGACATGACCCAGCTGGCAAATTTTCTGAGAATAGGGGTTTGCAAGAGGAAGAATCCGGCCAGTCAAAGTAATTTTCAAAGCAGAATTGACTCGAAACAGGATCCTGCAGGAGAAAGCAAGACTAAGGGATATGTCAGAGTACCGGAGGGTGTATCTCGACCGCGACAGAACACGGGAAGAAAGACAGAAACTGAAAGAGAGGGTACAGAGACAAAAGGAGGAAAGAGAGATGGACAGGAGAACCCAGACTCAGGAGGAAGCTCTAACACAACCACCTTCAGATGTTCCCCAACCTGGACAACCCCAATGCAACCAAACAACCTAACCCAAAACACACATGCCATACCCAATGATTCCACCCACCTCATTACAAACTCCACCTTCACACCAACCACCCATAGTTCCCCATCAGATCTCCCACTTTCCCAACCCCAACATACCCCCAGACTACGGTTTTAGAAAAGAAGTTAAAGGTTTGGTATACAAATGCAGATGGTATAACAAATAAATGTGAGGAGTGGCATGAAAGAATAAAGGAGACATCCCCAGACATAATAGCACTCACAGAAACGAAACTCACCAGGATGATAACAGATGCAATCTTTCCACCCGGATATCAAATCCTCAGGAAAGATAGAGGGAGCAGAGGGGGAGGAGGAGTTGCACTGCTCATTAAGAACAGGTGGGGATTTGAGGAAGTGGAAGGAATGGATGGAATGGGTGAAAGGGACTACATAGTAGGAACAATTCAGTCTGAGGGCCATAAGGTGGTAATTGCTGTAATGTACAACCCGCCACAGAACTGCAGGAGGCCAAGAGAAGAATACGACGAGAGCAACAGAGCAATGGTAGACACACTAGCCGAGGTAGCCAGAAGAGCCCACATGGGGAGAGCAAAGTTACTAGTTATTCGTGATTTCAATCACAAAGAGATTGATTGGGAAAACCTGGAGCCCCATGGGGGTCCTGAATCATGGAGAGCCAAGATGATGGATGTGGTACTGGAAAACCTCATGCATCAACATGTTAGAGACACTACCAGAGAGAGAGGTGGGGATGATCCAGCAAGACTCGACCTAGTATTCACCTTGAGTAGTTCGGACATCGAGGATATCACGTATGAAAGGCCCCTTGGAGCTAGTGATCATTTGGTTCTGTGTTTTGATTATATAGTTGAGCTACAAGTGGAGAGGGAGCAGGAATAGGAAGGGAGAAACGAAACTACAAAAGGGGCACTACACAGGCATGAGGAACTTCCTACAAGACGTTCAGTGGGAGAGAGAATTGGCAGGAAAACCAGTAAAAGAAATGATGGAATATGTGACAACCAAATGCAAAGAGGCAGAGGAGAGGTTTGTCCCCAAGGAAACAGAAGTAATGGGAAGACCAGAACGAGTCCTTGGTTCACCCAGAGGTGTAGGGAGGCAAAAAGTAAGTGTAATAGAGAATGGAAAAAGTACAGAAGACAAAGGACCCAGGAAAATAAAGAGATTAGCCGAAGAGCCAGAAACGAATATGCACAGGTAAGAAGGAGCTCAGCGACAATATGAAATGATATAGCATCAAAAGTCAAGTCTGACCCGAAGCTGCTGTATAGCCACATCAGGAGGAAAACAACAGTCAAGGACCAGGTAATCAGGCTGAGAAAGAAAGGTGGGAGTTCACAATAAACGACCAAGAGGTATGTGAGGAGCTCAACATGAGATTTAAAGAATATTTACACAGGAGACAGGAAGGACTCCAGGAATTCAGAATAGGGAGGTATACCAACAAGTGCTGGATGAAATACACACAACCGAGGAGGAGGTGAAGAAGCTGCTATGTGAACTCGATACCTCAAAAGCGGTGGGACCGGACAACATTTCTCCGTGGGTCCTTAGAGAGGAGCAGAGATGTTGTGTGTGCCACTAACACAAATCTTCAACACATCCATTGAAACTGGGCAACTACCTGAGGCGTGGAAGATGGCAAATGTAGTCCCAATTTTAAGAAAGGAGACAGACACGAGGCATTAAACTACAGACCTGTGTCACTGACGTGTATAGTATGCAAAGTCATGGAGAAGATCATCAGGAGGAGAATGGTGGAGCACCTAGAAAGACACAAGCTTATAAACGACAACCAGCATGGTTTCAGGGAAGGAAAATCCTGTGTCACAAACCTACTGCAGTTTTATGACAAGGTAACAGAAGTAAGACACGAGAGAGGGGTGGATAGACTGCATTTTTGGACTGCAAGAAGGCGTTCGACACAGTTCCTCACAAGAGATTAATGCAAAAACTAGAGGATCAGGCACGTAACAGGAAAAGCACTGCAATGGATCAGAGAATATCTGACAGGAGGCAACAACGAGTCATGGTACGTGACGAGATGTCAGAGTGGGCACCTGTGACGAGTGGAGTTCCACAAGGTTCAGTCCTAGGACCTGTACTGTTTTTGGTATATGTGAATGACATAACGGAAGGGATAGACTCAGAAGTGTCCCTGTTTGCAGATGATGTGAAGTTAATGAGAAGAATCAAATCAGTCGAGGATCAGGCAGGAATACAAAGAGACCTGGACAGGCTGCAAGCCTGGTCCAGTAACTGGCTCCTTGAATTTAACCCTGCCAAATGTAAAGTCATGAATATCGGGGAAGGGCAAAGAAGACCGCAGACAGAGTATAGTCTAGGTGGCCAAAGACTGCAAACCTCACTCAAAGAAAAAGATCTTGGGGTGAGTATAATACCGAGCACATCTCCTGAGGCACACATCAATCAGATAACTGCTGCAGCATACGGGCGGCTGGCAAACCTAAGAATAGCGTTCCAATACCTCACCAAGGAATCATTCAAGACTCTGTATACCATATACGTCAGGCCCATACTGGGTATGCAGCACCAGTTTGGAACCCACACCTGGTCAAGCACGTCAAGAAATTAGAGAAAGTGCAAAGGTTTGCAACAAGACTAGTCCCAGAGCTAAGGGGATTGTCCTACGAAGAAAGGTTAAGGAAATCGGCCTGACGACACTAGAGGACAGGAGGGTTAGGGAGACATGATAACGACATATAAATACTGCGAGGAATAGATAAGGTGGACAGAGACAAGATGTTCCAGAGAGGGGACACAGAAACAAGGGGTCACAATTGGAAGTTGAAGACTCCTATGAGTCAAAGGGATGTTAGGAAGTATTTCTTCAGTCATAGAGTTGTCAGGAAGTGGAATAGCTTGAAAGCGACATAGTGGAGGCAGGAACCATACATAGTTTAAGACTAGGTTTGATAAAGCTCATGGAGCAGGAGAGAGAGGACCTAGTAGCAATCAGTGAAGAGGCAGGGCCAGGAGCTATGACTCGACCCCTGCAACCACAAATAGGTGAGTACACACA
>WNWK01029575.1:0-24279 GCA_009830355.1 Cherax destructor
AAAAAGGGTGATTTGCTTTACAGCAGAACCTAACCTGCCATATAAGTGGGGTCCTCCTGTATGATGCAGTTGCACGGGAACTACTATATTGCGACCTCACAGAAAGGACACCATAAATATATTGAATATATTTCTTTTTCAAATAATTTTATATTGCTGTTTTCATTAATAGCTAAAATGAAAATTTCATGCTTTATATTATTATTTGACGTATGTTATTAGCTTATGAATGCAGGTAGGATATAACAACTACACCTCTCACTGTGCTTGTTGAGAGTTCTGATTGGCTGCCAACACTGCAAACTACCTGCTTGCTTGTTTTGCAGTTCGTGCCAGGCTCATGCTGATATGAGTACCTGAATAACCTGATGTTGCCAGCCCTGCTTCTCTCTCTCACTGTTCCTTGTAGAGGAAACACCATCTCATTTCTCCTCTGTTTGGGGGAATGCTGTTCTCTTCAGCTCACATTATTTAGACTGTTTTTGGTAGAGTATGTCTGTTGGTGAGTCAGGACATACATCTCGTAACTCTGCAATTCTGTTCACAGAACATTATTTAGACTTAACTGATATTTGACATTTTCAAAGGTTGTGTCTCATGGAGACACTATATCTCTGGTCCCAAGTTCAACTCTCATCCTACATTTGTTCTGATATCTATGCACTATTGTAGATGGGAAATTGGAATTGCTGAACTCAGTTTCAGTAACAAGAGAGTTTAGCTGATGCTCATCCAGTTAGGGTTGTTTCTGGTCTCGTGGATTCCTTGCCTGACACTGTGCTCTTCTCTGATGCTTGGAGTATTACTGCAGTTTGGCTAATACGTTGTTACACTGTTCAAGCTGTTTTATTGTCTCGATGGTCCAGAAGTTAGCTTATTTAGGGACTTGTTATTGTCAGTCACATTCTAAGTCTAAGTCAAGTCAATCTGAGCACATACTGAGCATTTACAGACACAGACACACACAGGGATGTTAGGAAGCATTTCTTCAGTCATAGAGTTGTCAGGAAGTGGAATAGTCTAGCAAGTGATGTAGTGGAGGCAGGAACCATACATAGCTTTAAGACGAGGTATGATAAAGCTCAGGGAGCAGGTAGAGAGAGGACCTAGTAGTGGTCAGTGAAGAAGCAGGGCCAGGAGCTGAGTCTCGACCCCTGCAACCACAATTAGGTGAGTACAATTAGGTGAGTGTACACACACACACAAATACACATACACAAATACACACACACACACAAACACACAGGAGGAGGCAGTGGAGGCAGGAAGGCAGCTGGGTAGACAGGACGGGGTGCATCACCAACAAGGGATGTATCAAGTGCTGTAGGGCATACACACATCTGAGGGGAAGGTGAAGCAGTTACTCAGTGACCTTGATACCTCAAAGGCGATGGGCCCGGACAATATCTCCCCATGGGTCCTTCAGGAAGGAGCTGAGGTTCTGAGTGTGCCACTTACCATAATATTAAAACACATCCCTTGAAACTGGGCAGCTACTCGAGATATGGAAAAAGGCCAACGTAGTCCCTATCTTTAAAAAAGGAGACAGAAAGGAGGCACTAAACTATAGACCGGTGTCACTTACGTGAATAGTGTGCAAAGTCTTGGAAAAAATCATCAGGAAAAGAATGGTGGAGCATCTGGAGCAGAACAGGATAATCAACGCCAGACAGCACGGATTCAGGGAAGGCAAATCCTGTGTAACAAACCTGGAGTTTTATGATAAAGTAACAGAGGTAAGGCAAGAGAGAGAAGGGTGGGGTGACTGCATTTTCCTGGACTGCAGGAAGGCCTTCGACACAGTTCCTCATATGAGATTAGTAAAGAAGTTGGAAGACCAAGCGTGTATAACAGGAAGGGCACTGGAATGGATCAGGGAATATCTCACAGGGAGGCAACAACGGGTCATGGTGTGTGATGAGGTATCACAGTGGGCACCTGTGACGAGCAGTGTAGAGCAGGGGTCAGTCCTAGGACCAGTGCTATTAAGAACATAAGAACATAAGAAAGGAGGAACACTGCAACAGGCCTACTGGCCCATACTTGGCAGGTCCATGTCATTCACATATACCATTCTTGGTATATGTGAATGACATGATGGATGGGATAGACTCAGAAGTGTCTCTGTTCACAGATGATGTGAAATTAATGAGGAGAATCACATCAGATGAAGACCAAGCAGGCCTTCAAAGAGACCTAGACAAGCTTGACATCTGGTCTAGAAACTGGTTTCTCAAATTTAACCCCACCAAATGCAAAGTCATGAAGATCGGAGAAGGGCAAAGAAGACCGCTGACAGAGTACAGGCTAGGTGGACAAAGGCTACAAATCTCATCAAAGGAGAAAGACCTTGGGCTGAGTATAACGCCAAGCACGTCTCCGGAAACACACATCAACCAGATAACCGCGGCAGCATATGGGCGACTGGCAAACCTAAGATTAGCGTTCCGTTACCTTAACAAGGAATCATTCAAGACACTGTACACTGTGTACGTCAGGCCCATACTAGAGTATGCAGCACCAGTCTGGAACCCACACCTGGTCAAGCATGTCAAGAAATTAGAGAAAGTGCAAAGGTTTGCGACAAGGCTAGTTCCACAACTCAGGGGACTGCCCTATGAAGAAAGGTTGAGGGAAATAGGACTAACAACACTGGAGGACAGAAGGGTTAGAGGAGACATGATAACGACATACAAAATACTGCGGGGAATTGACAAGGTAGATAGTGACAGGATGTTCCAGAGAGGGAACACAGAAACAAGGGGACACAACTGGAAGCTGAAGACTCAGATGAGTCAAAGGGATGTTAGGAAGCACTTCTTCAGCCAAAGAGTAGTTAGGAAGTGGAATAGTCTAGCGAACGATATAGTGGAGGCGGGAACCATACATAGTTTTAAGACAAGGTATGATAAAGCTCATGGAGCAGGGAGAGCAGAGACCCAGTAGCGGACAGCGAAGAGGCGGGGCCAGGAGCTGAGTCTCGACCCCTGCAACCACAATTAGGTGAGTACACACAAACACACACACACACACTATTACTCTTGTACTTATGAGTACATCTCATCATCATCATAATAATAATATCATTATTTACTACCAGTACATGTACAAGGTATACAGACCATAGCTGACATCAATGACATACTACTATATAGAAAGTCCCTTGTTATGTAGAGCATTTCCCACAAATTAGATCAGTTTTGTCCCAGGATGCGACCCACACCAGTCCACTAACACCCAGGTACCTATTTTACTGATGGGTGAACATAGACAACTGATGTGCCCATAGCACCATATGATCATATGTAGAGAATAACTACGATATATAAGTATTCCAAGTTATACGCCAAGAGTTGTGTAGGAGCTTTGCTCCTCAATTATTTAACTACATTAACTGTTATTACCACCTCGACACCTTCGTTATTACCACCTCGACACCTTCGTTATTAAACATCTTGAGTTTTATTTGGGTGGGTTGTATTCAGTCAGTTATAATCTAAAAAGCACTATTGAAAAGCCACATAATTTACAGGATAACTAGACTAGAATATTCTCTGACACTGTTACAACACTAGATACAAGCTAGGTCACGGGTGGGCAAACTATGGGTTTTGACGGAGCCCGCCAAGATCAAGTCATATACATAAGTATATGCACCTCAATGAGCAAAACTTTGTTCATTTTCCTGTTGAAAGCCCGACCTGTTAGACAAACATTATCAGACAAGTTCAGTTCCCAGTTGATGGATTTACAAGAAGAATTTATTAGAAGATTTGCTGATTTCAAGTCAAAAAACACATCACTTCTCACAGACTCAAATCTCGAGTCAGTGTTAAGGATCAACTTGACACATAATTTTGACAATGTGATAAATAACTGCAGTCACATTCATCATTCTCATTCACATTCATCATTCACATTCTTCTCTTACTGAGTTACTTTGTTTTTCAAATAAATGTTTCATGTGAAGTTTCTACTTCAAAAATTAATTGCTTTTTTTCTTTAAAAACCTTTTATTTTGGCAATATTAATTATTTTACTTAATATAGTACTAAGCGGTCCTTTAAAATTGTGAATTTCTGAATGTGGCCGCGGCACTGTGAAAAGTTGTCCGGCCCCGGAGCTAGATGCTAGCCGGGGATCAATAACTTGTAGTATTCTCTGGAGATAACTTAACAGACGTCACATTTTGTAAGATAATACAACTAATATAACAACTAAGATCATTCACATAACAACAAATATAACCAACTAATAAAACAACCCATATAACTAACATAATATCCATTATAACTAACAAATAATGAAACCAATTTAACAACCAATACAACAACTAATATAACTAATATAACTAATAAAACAATATAATACAACAAATATAACACCTAAAATAACTAATACAACAATATAATATAACTAATATAACAACCAATATAATGAATATAACCAACTAATAAAACAACGCATATAACTAACATAATAACCATTATAACTAACAAATAATGAAACCAATATAACAACTAATATAACTACCAATAAAACTAATAAAACTAATACAACAAATATAACTAATAAAACAACTAATATAACAAGTAAAATAACCATTATAACAATATAACTAATATGACAACTAATATAACCACCAATATAACAACTAATGCAACCAACAAATAATATAACAATATAAGTAATATAACAACTAATATAACAGCCAACATAACTAATATATTATTAGTTATAACAGTTACTTAAATAACTTGTGTTAGGAACAACTTCAAGTTGCAGATTAAGTCAGAGTAACTTAGAAGATAATAAAACTCACTTACTTAACTAACAAAGGTGATAAACCTAGCTAAGAGATATGTTAAGTTAGTTGTGTTAGCTACGGCATGGGCCAGGCCTCAGCCCCTGGCCTTATTTCACCGTTAAGGGCGCCGTTAACGGGTACCTGGGCTGGTTGTGAGCTCAGGAGTGAGCTTGGGTTGTTAGCTGAGGGATGAGCTTAGTTAGCAGTTAGCTGGGAAGGTATAACTGATCAGTTATTGATGGAGTTTGACTGACCTTTTGTGAGCAGCGTCATCAACGGTGGAGTTGTTGTTGTTGTAGCGGCGTTTGTACCAACGGTACAACGGTACGTTCTCTGTGATGGTGGTCCGTTACTGTACTGGTACAACGGTACGTTCTCTGTGATGGTGGTCCGTTACTGTACTGGTACAACGGTACGTTCTCTGTGATGGTGGTCCGTTACTGTACTAGTACAACGGTACGTTCTCTGTGATGGTGGTCCGTTACTGTACTGGTACAACAGTACGTTCTCTGTGATGGTGGCCCGTTACTGTACTGGTACAACGGTATGTTCTCTGTGATGGTGGTCCGTTACTGTACTGGTATAACAGTACGTTCTCTGTGATGGTGGTCCGTTACTGTACTGGTACAACGGTACGTCCTCTGTGATAGTGGTCCGTTACTGTACTGGTAGAACGGTACGTTCTCTGTGATGGTGGTCCGTTACTGTACTGGAACAACGGTACGTTCTCTGTGATGGTGGTCCGTTACTGTACTGGTACAACGGTACGTTCTCTGTGATGGTGGTCCATTACTGTACTGGTACAACGATACGTTCTCTGTGATGGTGGTCCGTTACTGTACTGGTACAACGGTACGTTCTCTGTGATGGTGGTCCGTTACTGTACTGGTACAACGGTACGTTCTCTGTGATGGTGGTCCGTTACTGTACTGGTACAACGGTACGTTCTCTGTGATGGTGGTCCGTTACTGTACTGGTACAACGGTACGTCTCTGTGATGGTGGTCCGTTACTGTACTGGTACAACGGTACGCTCTCTGTGATGGTGGTCCGTTACTGTACTGGTACAACGGTACGTTCTCTGTGATGGTGGTCCGTTACTGTACTGGTACAACGGTACGTTCTCTGTGATGGTGGTCCGTTACTGTACTGGTACAACGGTACGTTCTCTGTGATGGTGGTCCGTTACTGTACTGGTACAACGGTACGTTCTCTGTGATGGTGGTCCGTTACTGTACTGGTACAACGGACGTTCTCTGTGATGGTGGTCCGTTACTGTACTGGTACAACGGTACGTTCTCTGTGATGGTGGTCCGTTACTGTACTGGTACAACGGTACGTTCTCTGTGATGATGGTCCGTTACTCTACTGGTACAACAGTACGTTCTCTGTGGTGGTGGTCCGTTACTGTACTGGTATAACGGTACATTCTCTGTAATGGTGGTCCGTTACTGTACTGGTACAATAGAACGTTCTCTGTGATGGTGGTCCGTTACTGTATTGGTACAATGGTACGTTCTCTTTAATGGTGGTCCGTGACTGCACTGGTACAACAGTACGTTCTGTGGTGGTCGTCCGTTACTGTACTGGTACAATGATATGTTCTCTGTGATGGTGGTCCATTATTGTACTTGTACAGTAAGGACCCCAATGGAAATAAGTCACTCTGTCTGACGTTTTTGGGTTATCCTGGGTTCTCTACACATATGCTGCTATGTATTTGTGTATACCTGAATAAACTTACTTACTTACTTACTTACAACAGTATAGTCTCTGTGGTCGTGGTCCGTTACTGTACTGGTACAATAGTACATTCTCTACTACAACAGTATATTCTCTTTGGTCGTGGTCCATTAATGTACTGGTACAACAGTATGTTCTCTGTGGTCATGGTCCGTTACTGTACTGGTACAACGATATGGTCTCTGTGATGGTGGTCCGTTACTGTATTGGTACAACGGAACGTTCTCTAATGGTGGCCCATTACTGTACTGGTACAATAGTACGTTCTCTGTGGTGGTGGTCCGTTACTGTACTGGTACAACGGTACGTTCTCTGTTTACCTGGAGAGAGTTCCAGGGGTCAACGCCCCTGCGGCTTGTTCTGTGACCAGGCCTCATGTTGGATCAGGGCCTGATGAACCAGGCTGTTACTGCTGGCCGCACGCAGTCCAACGCACGAACCACAGCCTGGCTGGTCAGGTACCGACTTTAGGTGCCTGTCCAGTGCCTGCTTGAAGACAGCTAGGGGTTTATTGGTTATCCCCCTTATGTATGCTGGGAGGCAGTTGAACAGTCTTAGGCCCCTGACACTTATTGTGTTGGCAGAAGCAATGCCTATCTGACATTACCCTGACGCCAAATGACTTCGAAAAGGCAATAAATGACATGCCCATGCACTCTTCCCCAGGCCCAGACTCATGGAACTCCGTGTTCATCAAGAACTGCAAGAAGCCCCTATCACGTGCTTTTAACATCCTATGGAGAGGGAGCATGGACACTGGGGTCGTCCCGCAGTTACTAAAAACAACAGACATAGCCCCACTCCACAAAGGGGGCAGTAAAGCAATAGCAAAGAACTACAGACCAATAGCGCTAACGTCCCATATCATAAAATCTTTGAAAGGGTTCTAAGAAGCAAGATCGCCACTCATCTAGATATCCATCAATTACTCAACCCATGGCAGCATGGGTTTAGAGCAGGTCGCTCCTGTCTGTCCCAACTACTGGACCACTACAACCAGGTTCTAGATGCTCTAAAAGACAAACAGAATGCAGATGTTATATACACAGACTTTGCAAAAGCCTTTGACAAGTGTGACCATGGTGTAATAGCACACAAAATGCGTGGTAAAGGAATAACAGGAAAAGTTGGTAGATGGATCTATAATTTCCTAACAAGTAGAACACAAAGAGTAGTAGTCAACAGAGTAAAGTCTGAGGCAGCTACTGTGAAAAGCTCTGTTCCACAAGGCACAGTACTCGCTCCCATCCTGTTCCTCATCCTCATATCAGACATAGACAGGGATATCAGCCACAGTGCTGTGTCTTCCTTTGCAGATTCAAATTCAAAATTGAAATTGATTTATTTCTCTGTAAAAATTACAATGTGTGTTTTACATATTAAGTCTAAGGACTATAATTACAAAGATGGCCATTTCTAGCATGCCTGGGCATGCTAGACATTTCGGGCAGACTTAATACTAGGTTTTAATCAATATTACAAATTACATATGAATATAAATTTCAAATGATTAAATATATTTACCATAGTGAGGTAGTTCAGAATGTTTAGATTGTAAAAAAATTAGTAATAAGAATGGTTTTGTCTTGGCATGTCACACAGTTTTTATTAAAGCTCCAATATTGGAGTAAATCAGGCAAACTTACTCTATACAATGATTATACTGGTATTAAAGTTAGGTAATTGTAGTGATTAACTAGGTTTACAAAATTGAGGTAGTATAAAAAATAAAGAATTTAACAATTAGTTTATATATTAATGGAAATGGTGATGTGTTGGCATGATACAGTTTCTATATTGGAGTGTCGTAGGCAAACTTATGACTAGTTTAAGAATTATTAAGCAATAGTTGTATTAGAATCTTGGTTACAGTCATGGGCAAATTAAGGGGAATCACAGATATCAATAAATGTAATTTTGTTGTGGATATGTGCAAGATAAAGTAATTTTCATGTGGTTAGCTACCGGTAAGTGAGATAAGATGTTTTTTAACGGTGCTTTTGAAAATGGAGGTTGTGTCTGCAGTTCTAGAGTTTTCAGGTAGGGAGTTCCAGATTTTAGGCCCTTTTATGTACATTGAATTTTTGTATAGATTTAGTCGGACACGGGGAATGTCAAAGATATGTTTATGTCTGGTATTATGTCTATGGGTCTATTAGCTAGTGAACGTTCTCTCCGACCCTTGGAGTTAATGCAAAATGAAGCTCTCAGAATTATTCTTGGCTGTCCCAAATCTACAAAGGTTCTTAATATGAGGAAGGAGCTTGGTATTACTAGTATCAGTGATAGGATTGTTGAGATTAACACTGTACTTGGTATTAGAATGTAAAGAAATGAACCAGCCACTGTCACAATGAATCTTATTAAATGTCTAGAAGTAAATACTCACAGATCTAAATGGATTGTGAAAACATGCAATTACATTAAGTTTTACAACCCGCATGAATTATATCACTGTAGACAACAAGAGCATTTCACCCCTCTATGGAAGCTGTGTTCATTTAATATCCCATACCTGCAAGTCCCTCCCAAGAAGCTCATTGTTAGTAATCCCTTCCTTAAATCACTTGGTAAAGCAACTACTCAAGAAGAAATTTCACTCACGCCTAGCTGGTAGTAATAAGTTATCACAAGTTGTATACACTGATAGATCTAAACAGGAGTCTTCTGGCAGGGCTGCATCTGCTCTGGTTGCCACCTCCCTAGTTAAGAACAATAATAAATCTGTTGAACTAGGCATAATAATTAACAACTGGGCGTCTACACTGCAAACTGAATTGTTTGCAGTCCTAATGGCAATAAAGCTAACTTATGACACTGAGTTTGACTCTATCATCATTACTGATTCTATGTCATCACTGAAGGCTCTTGACTCATATAATGACTCTAACAGCATGCTCATTGGAGAAGCCAGGTATAGATACTCAAAAATCCGGGTCAAAGGAATTAATGTACAATTGCTATGGATTCCATCACACATTGGATTACTCCTTCATGATAAAGTTGATATGTTAGCCAAGAAGATTACCCAGATGGAGAATGTAGAATATAACTTTGGTATATCTGTGTCTAGCATTAGGAATAATATTAGGAGAGAAATAAATAATGAAAATGATTGTTATAGGAATGCAGTTAGAAGCCTGAGTAGATCTATAACCCACTATGATAACATGAACATAGATAAGTATGTTTATGGAGCAACTTGCAATGTGAACAGACTGACTGATGTTGTAGTGGCCAGGCTTAGGCTGGGCTACAAGTACTGACTGATGTTGTAGTGGCCAGGCTTAGACTTGGCTACAAGTACTGACTGATGTTGTAGTGGCCAGGCTTAGGCTTGGCTACAAGTACTGACTGATGTTGTAGTGGCCAGGCTTAGGCTTGGCTACAAGTACTTCTGGCAGTTTGGGAGACACAGATGATGATCAAACTAAATGCAAATTATGTGATCAGGCATATGGTCACTGTCTTGAACACTATGTGCTTAATTGTGCACTTATTGAGGAATATAGAGATAGACAGTATAATAACCTATGTGACATGTCAAGATATCTTATTAGTGAAACTAAGATACCAGTTATCTGTTACAATAATAAATCAGATAAGTGAACTGTAGATATAAATCCAAATGTACAATTGTTAACCCTTTTGGGGCCTAGCTCCTAGGCCTTTTGTGTATCCATATGCTCTTGTGCTACCGTCCACAGGATGGATATGGAGTGCACAATAAACTAGCCACTTCGGTGGCAAAATCTAAAATCTATGGGTCCTGTCACAACTGTCGAGAAAAAGTTTTAGTTCTGGGTTAAAGTTGGTATTTATGGTTCTATAAATGTAGATTGCAGAGTAGTAAGTATGGATGTTCTGGACAGTGAGTAAGTTTAGGTCTTTGAAGAGGGGGGTTGCCTAGCGTTGGATTGCGTGATAATTCTTACAACGGCTTTTTGTTGGGTTATTATTGGTTTTAGGTGTCTTGCTGCTGTTGATCCCCAAGCACAAATGGCATATGTGAGGTAGGGATAGATGAGTGAATAGTATAGTGTGAGTAGGGCTGATTGTGGTACATAGTAACGTATCTTAGAGAGGATCGGTGAGTACAAATAGGAAGCGAGTCTGTCTGGCGCTCAGCAGACGGAGGATCGAGCCTCCACCACGTCTTGCGCTGAATGATCCACATGGGTTTAGCGCTTAACATGAATTAATCAGAGTGGATCCCCACAGTTTTGGACACTTTCTTTATGTGTTGGATATGGGTGCTGAATTTCAGGTTACTGTCGAGGTGAAGGCCCAGGAATTTGCCCTCATTATGTTTAGCAATAAGAGTGTTTACCTGGAGAGAGTTCCAGGGGTCAACGCCCCTGCAGCCCGGTCTGTGACCAGGCCTCATGTTGGATCAGAGCCTGATCAACCTGGCTGTTACTGCTGGCCGCACGCAGTCCAACGTACGAACCACAGCCTGGCTGGTCAGGCACCGACTTTAGGTGCCTGTCAAGTGCCTGCTTGAAGACAGTTGTTGATCTTAATGGTTAATTGTGCATCACTTGCTCTGTTACCAAACATAATATAGAAGGTCTTATACACACACAACCCGCACAAAAAGGAGAAGAGCTTACGACGACGTTTCGGTCGTCGTAAGCTCTTCTCCTTTTTGTGCGGGTTGTGTGTGTATTGTTCCAGTCACGGTATTGTGCCTTTTTTGTTATTTAGAAGGTCTTATCAGTGTTGATGTAAGTTTGTTGGCTGTCATCCATGTAGATATTTTTAGTGTCGAGCGTTTCAAGATTTATGTGGGAGATGACATAAGTTGTGTCGTCAGCAAAGAGTATTGGTTTCAGGTGTTGTGATACATTGGGAAGATCATTGATGTATAAGAGGAAGAGCAGGGGACCAAGGACACTTCCCTGTGGTACTCCTGTGTCAAGTGGTCGTGTCGAGGAGGTTGTGTCTTTAATGGTGACATACTGATACCTATTAGTAAAATAGGATTTGAAGAATGCAAGTGCATGACCTCTTATTCCATAGTGGTCAAGTTTGTGGAGTAGGATGCCGTGGTTTACTGTGTCGAAAGCTTTCCTTAGGTCAATAAAAAGTCCTAGTGTTTATTCCTTATTTTCCAGTGCTGTGTAAAGCAGGTCTATCATTTTTACTATTGCATCGTTAGTGCTTTTATTTTTTTTCTGAAGCCAAATAGGCAAAGGTTGAGTATGCATTGTGTCGTTATAAACGAGTATAATCACTTGTGCACAAGTTTCTCGAAGATTTTGTATAGCAACGGTAAGTTTGATATAGGCCTATAGTTGTTTACGTCTGTGGGGTCACCACCTTTGTGTATAGGTGTAACCCTTGCTGTTTTGAGTAGTGTCGGGAAAGTGCTAGTTTCTAGTGATTTGTTAAAAAGTAATGAAATAGCATGTGAAAGGACATGAGGGCTATCTTGTATAATAATTGTGGGACTTGAGACAGTTTCCCTGATATATTTTAAAGTGACTGGATTATCATGGTGACTTCAGTGGGTTCAGTAGGTGCAAGATAGAAGGAGGATGGGAAATTCCCATCTAGGTAATCATTTGCTCGGGCCTTGGTAACTGGGATTTTACTGGCAAGATTTGATCCTATGGTTGAGAAGAAGTTGACACACGAATCTGCATGACAGTGTCCACCGTTGAAGACACTGTAAGACTCCAAGCAGATATCAACCAAATCTTTAAATGGGCTGCAGAAAACAATATGAAGTTCAATGATGAGAAATTTAAATTACTCAGATATGGAAAACGTGAGGAAATTAAAATCTCATCGGAGTACAAAACAAATTCCAACCACACAATAGAGCGAAAAACTAATGTCAAAGACCTGGGAGTGATCATGTCAGAGGAGCTCACCTTCAAGGACCATAACACCGTAGCACTCGCATCTGCTAGAAAAATGACAGGATGGATAATGAGAACCTTCAAAATCAGGGATGTCAAGTCCATGTTGACACTTTTCAGGTCACTTGTTCTATCTAGGCTGGAATATTGCTGCACACTAACTGCACCTTTCAAGGCGGGTGAAATTGCTGACCTTGAAAATGTGCAGACAACCTTCACGGCACACATAACTGCGATAAATCACCTCAATTACTGGGAACGCTTGAAGTTCCTAAACCTGTACTCCATAGAACGCAGGCGGGAGAGATACATTATTATATACACATGGAAAATTCTCGAGGGCTTAGTACCAAACTTGCACACAAAAATCACTCCCTACGAAAGCAAAAGACTCGGCAGGCGATGTAACATCCCCCCAATGAAGAGCAGGGGTGCCACTAGCACGTTGAGGGACAACACAATAAGTGTCAGGGGCCCAAGATTATTCAACTGCCTCCCAGCATACATCAGGGGGATTACCAACAAACCCCTGGCTGTCTTCAAGCAGGCACTGGACAGGCACCTAAAGTCGGTACCTGACCAGCCAGGCTGTGGTTCGTACGTTGGACTGCATGCGGCCAGCAGTAACAGCCTGGTTGATCAGGCTTTGATCCAACATGAAGCCTGGTCACAGACCGGGCCGCAGGGGCGATGACCCATGGAACTCTCTCCAGGTATACTCCTGGTATTGTCTCTCAACGTGCTAGTGGCACCCCTGCTTTTCATTGGGGGGATGTTACATCGTCAGCCGAGTTTTTTGCTTTTGTAGAGAGTGACACTCTTGTGCAAGTTTGGTACTAATCCCTCGAGAATTTTCCATGTGTATATAATAATGTATCTCTCCCGCCTGCGTTCTAGAGAGTACAGGTTTAGGACACTTCAAGCGTGTCCTCATGTAAGTTGAGGTGGTTTATCGACAGAAGTTATGCGTGTGGTGAAGTGTTCTCTGCATCATTTTTCAAGGTCATCAATTTCATCCTGCCTTGAAAGGTGCAGTTAGTGTGCAGCAATATTCCAGCCTAGATAGAACAAACGATCTGTAAAGTGTCAATATCGGCTTGGCATCCCTGGTTTTGAAGGTTCTCATTATCCATCCTGTCATTTTTCGAGCAGATGCAATTGCTACATTGTTATGGTCCTTGAAGGTGAGATCCTCTGACATGATCACTCCCAGGTCTTTGACATTAGTTTTCGCTCTATTGTGTTGTTGGAATTAGTTTTGTACTCCGATGAGATTTTAATTTCTTCACGTTTTCCGTATCTGAGTAATTGAAATTTCTCATCATTGAACTTCATATTGTTTTCTGCAGCCCATTTAAAGATTTGGTTTATGTCTGCTTGGAGTCTTGCAGTGTCTTCAACGGTGGACACTGTCATACAGATTCGGGTGTCATCTGCAAAGGAAGACACAGCACTGTGGCTTATATCCCTGTCAATGTCTGATATGAGGATGAGGAATAGGATGGGAGCGAGTACTGTGCCTTGTGGAACATAGCTTTTCACCATAGCCACCTCAGACTTTACTCTGTTGACTACTACTCTTTGTGTTCTACTTGTTAGGAAATTATAGATCTATCTACCAACTTTTCCTGTTATTCCTTCATCACGCATTTTGTGTACTATTACACCATGGTCACACTTGTCAAAGGCTTTTGCAAAGTCTGTACTTATAACATCTGCATTATGTTTGTCTTCTAGAGCATCCAGGACCTTGTCGTAGTGGTCCAGTAGTTGGGACAGACAGGAGCGACCTGCTCTAAACCCATGCTGCCCTGGGTTGTGTAATTGATGGGTATCTAGATGAGTGGCGATCTTGCTTCTTAGAACCCTTTCAAAGATTTTTATGATATGGAACGTTAGCGCTATTAGTCTGTAGTTCTTTGTTATTACTTTACTGCCCCCTTTGTGGAGTGGGGCTATGTCTGTTGTTTTTAGTAACTGCGGGACGACCCCAGTGTCCATGCTCCCTCTCCATAGGATGTTAAAAGCACGTGATAGGGGCTTCTTGCAGTTCTTGATGAACACGGAGTTCCATGAGTCTGGGCCTGGAGCGGAGTGCATGGGCATGTCATTTATCGCTTTTTCAAAGTCATTTGGCATCAGGGTAATGTTAGATAGGCTTGTGTCTATCAAGTTCTGTGGCACTCTCAGAAAAAAATAATTTAGGTCTTTGACTTTCAGTCTGGTTAGCGGCTCGCTAAAAACTGAGTCATACTGGGACTTTAGTAACTCACTCATTTCCTTGCTGTCATCTGTGTAGGTCCCATCCCGTTTAAGTAGGGGCCCAATACTGGATGTTGTTCTCGACTTTGGTTTGGCATAAGAAAATAAATACTTTGGTTTTCTTTCAATTTCATTGATGGCTTTTAGTTCTTCCCGCGTTTCTTGATTCCTGTAAGATTCCTATAGTTTTAGTTCGATGTTTGCTATTTCTCTGACCAGTGTCTCCCTTCGTATTTCAGATATATTGGCCTCTTGTAGCAGCTCCGTTATTCTTTGCCTTCGCCTGTATAGGGAGAGCCTCTCTCTTTCTAGTTTACATCTTCTCTTTTTCCTTAAGGGAATTTGCCTTGAGCAAACCTCAAGTGCCACAGAGTTAATTTGTTCTAGACATAGGTTAGGATCCGTGATGCTTAGGCAATCTTCCCAGTTTATATCATTTAAGACTTGGTTTACTTGGTCCCACCTTATGTTTTTGTTATTGAAGTTGAATTTGGAGAAAGCTCCCTCGCGACTGATCACATTTTGTTGATCTGGGGCTCCCCGCATGCATGTCTGGACCTCTATTATGTTGTGATCTGAGTTTATTGTTTTTGATATGATGACATTTCGTATCAGATCATCATTGTTGGTGAAGATGAGGTCCAGCGTATTCTCTAATCTGTGATGGTGGTCCGTTACTGTACTGGTACAACGGTACGTTCTCTGTGATGGGGGTCTGTTACTGTACTGGTACAACAGTACGTTCTATGTAATGGTGGTCCATAACTGTACTGGTACAATTGTACGTTCTGTGGTGGTGGTCCATTACTGTACTGGTACAACAGTATGTTTTCTGTGATGGTGGTCCGTTACTGTACTGGTACAACGGTACGTTCTCTGTGATGGTGGTCCGTTACTGTACTGGTACAACAGTACGTTCTCTGTGATGGTGGTCTGTTACTGTACTGGTACAACAGTATGTTCTGTGGTGGTGGTCCGTTACTGTACTGGTACAACAGAATGTTCTCTGTGATGATGGTCCGTTACTGTACTGGTACAACAGTACGTTGTCTGTGGTGGTGGTCCGTTACTGTACTGGTACAACAGAATGTTCTCTGTGATGGTGGTCCGTTACTGTACTGGTACAACAGTACGTTCTTTGTGATGGTGGTCCGTTACTGTACTGGTACAACAGTACGTTCTCTGTGTTGGTGGTCCATTATTGTACTGGTAAAACAGTACGTTGTCTGTGGTGGTGGTCCGTTACTGTACTGGTACAGCAGTACGTTCTTTGTGATGGTGGTCCGTTACTGTACTGGTACAACAGTACGTTCTTTGTGATGGTGGTCCGTTACTGTACTGGTACAACGGTACGTTCTCTGTGATGGTGGTCCATTACTGTACTGGTACAACAGAATGTTCTCTGTGATGGTGGTCCATTACTGTACTGGTACAACAGTACGTTGTCTGTGGTGGTGGTCCGTTACTGTACTGGTACAACAGTACGTTCTCTGTGATGGTGGTCCATTACTGTACTGGTACAACTGTATGTTCTCTGTGATGGTGGTCCGTTACTGTACTGGTACAACGGTACGTTCTCTGTGATGGTGGTCCGTTACTGTACTGGTACAACAGTACGTTCTCTGTGATGGTGGTCAATTACTGTACTGGTATAACGGTATGTTCTCTGTGGTATATTGTACTGGTACAATGGTATGTTCTCTGTGGTGGTGGTTCGATACTGTACTGGTACAACGGTACGTTCTCTGTGGTGGTGGTCTGTTAGTGTACTGGTACAACAGTACGTTCTCTGTGGTGGTGGTCCGTTACTGTACTGGTACAAGTGTATGTTCTCTGTGGTGGTGGTCCGTTACTGTACTGGTACAACATTGTGTTCTCTGTGGTATATTGTACTGGTACAATGGTATGTTCTCTGTGGTGGAGGTCTGTTACTGTACTGGTACAATGGTATGTTCTCTGTATACCTGGAGAGAGTTCCAGGGGTCAACGCCCCTGCGGGCTGGTCTGTGACCAGGCCTCATGTTGGATCAGAGCCTCATCAACCAGGCTGTTACTGCTGGCCCCACGCATTAAAACATATGAACCACAGCCTGGCTAGGGAGGCACCGACTTTAGGTGCCTGTCCAGTGCCTGCGTGAAGACAGCCAGGGGTTTGTTGGTTATCCCGCTGATGTATGATGAGAGGCAGTTGAACAGTCTTGGGCCCTGACTGACACTTATTGTGTTGTCTCTCAACGTGCTAGTGGCACCCCTGCTTTTCATTGGGGGGATTTTATATTGCCTGCTGAGTCTTTTGCTTTCGTAGGAAGTGACTCTCGTGTGCAATTTTGGTACTAATCCCTCGAGAATTTTCCACGTGTATATAATAATGAATCTCTCCCGCCTGCGTTCCAGGGAGTACAGGTTTAGGAACTTCAAGCGTTCCCTGTAATTGAGGTGGTTTATCACAGTTATGCATGACGCGAAGGTTCTCTGCACATTTTCTAGGTCAGCAATTTCACCTGCCTTGAAAGGTGCAGTTAGTGTGCAGCAATATTCCAGCCTAGATTGAACAAGCGACCTGAAAAGTGTCAACATGGGCTTGGCATCCCTGATTTTGAAGGTTCTCATTATCCAACCTGTCATTTTTCTAGCAGATGCGATTGCTACGGTGTTATGGTCCCTGAAGATGAGATCCTCTGACATGATCACTCCCAGGTCTTTGACATTAGTTTTTCGCTCTATTGTGTGGTTGGAATTTGTTTTGTACTCCGATGAGATTTTAATTTCCTCACGTTCTCCATATCTGAGTAATTGAAATTTCTCATCATTGAACTTCATATTGTTTTCTGCAGCCCATTTAAAGATTTGGTTGATGTCTGCTTGGAGTCTTGCAGTGTCTTCAATGGTGGACACTGTCATACAGATTCGGGTGTCATCTTCAAAGGAAGACACGGCACTGTGGCTGATATCCCTGTCTATGTCCGATATGAGGATGAGGAACAGGATGGGAGCAAGTACTGTGCCTTGTGGAACAGAGCTTTTCACAGTAGCTGCCTCAGACTTTACTCTGTTGACTACTACTCTTTGTGTTCTACTTGTTAGGAAATTATAGATCCATCTACCCACTTTTCCTGTTATTCCTTTATCACGCATTTTGTGTGCTATTATACCATGGTCACACTTGTCAAAGGCTTTTGCAAAGTCTGTGTATATAATATCTGCATTTTGTTTGTCTTCTAGAGCATCCAGGACCTTGTCGTAGTGGTCCAGTAGTTGGGACAGACAGGAGCAGCCTGCTCTAAACCCATGCTGCCCTGGGTTGTGCAATTGATGAGTATCAAGATGAGTGGCGATCTTGCTTCTTAGAACCCTTTCAAAGATTTTTATTATATGGGACGTTAGCGCTATTCAAATTCAAATTCAAATTCTTTATTTCGAGTAATATACAAGGTGGGGTGTACTTATAATTATACATTTTATGAAGTAGATATTACAAGATGGCCAATAATATGCCTAGGTATGCCCCCTTTGTGGAGTGGGGCTGTCTGTTGTTTTTAGTAACTGCGGGACGACTCCAGTGTCCATGCTCCCTCTCCATAGGATGTTAAAAGCACGTGATAGGGGCTTCTTGCAGTTCTTGATGAACACAGAGTTCCACGAGTCTGGGCCTGGAGCGGAGTGCATGGGCATGTCATTTATTGCCTTTTCGAAGTCATTTGGCGTCGTGGTGATGTCAGATAGGCATGCGTCTGTCAAGTTCTGTGGCACTCTCATAAAAAATTCATTTAGGTCTTCGATTTTCAGTCTGGTTAGCGGCTCGCTAAAAAATGTGGATCTCTGTTAAAGCCGCAAACATAGCATTTGTCTCTGTAAGCAGTCCACGGATGTAAGGTATCTTGTTGTTCGTTGCTGGCTTTAGATCCTGTATATTTGCAATGATGAATGTCGTTGGATTGGTGGTATGGGGGAGGGGTCTTTTTTTCCTGGCACTAGTATCTGTTGTTCTGGAGCGGAGGCAATTGTCTGTGATTCCACTCCAGAAATGATTACAGTTGGCATACGATTTCTGTCATTTCCTGCCAGCTTTTTTTCCTTCCTGGCACTAAAATAAACTCTCTCTCCGGAGTGGCTGTGGTTACCCAGGTTTTGCCATGGTCTGGATGTTCTGTGTCGTCTTGTACCCTTTAGGTGGTATGCCTGGCAATATAAGTTATAGCACTGTCTTTCCTGAACTGATGAGTGGCACATTTCAGGGTGGAAAAGCTTACAGGATGGGAGGTTGCATTTTCCTGTTGTCATATGGGCACGGCATTTTGTGGGGTGGTCATAATTGCATGTCCCATCTGTTTTCCCAGGTATTCCATGCCTGCAGATACCAAGTGCATAATATTCACATAGGCCTGGTTTCCGTTTGCCCTGTTTTTTTGTGACTGTGTTCCCCATTGTATTCCCTATTGGTGTGTGTATTTCTGTCTCTTTTCTATCTTCGGCACTAGTGCTAACAATGGAGCCATCATCAGTTGTTTCTGGTAGTTTATCTTCAGTATTTCCCGGGGCATCCCCCTGTTTACTATCTACCGTGGAATTGCTAGTTTGTAACATTGGTTTTTGTGTGTCCTTGTCTACACCTGTTTCCCCACTAGAGCTCCTGTCCCCCTT
Source organism: Cherax destructor (assembly GCA_009830355.1). Lineage (NCBI taxonomy): Eukaryota > Metazoa > Arthropoda > Malacostraca > Decapoda > Parastacidae > Cherax > Cherax destructor. Next base: position 19,320 of record WNWK01029575.1, read on the forward strand.
CAGGTCATCATCACTTATATTTCCGTTCTTATGGTTATTGTTTACCAGGGCAACATCTGTACCAAGGGCGGTAGCACCATCTGGCCCAGATTTTTTACTTTCCCAACTGTTATAGAATGCTGTCATGTTTTTTATGAAGGCCGATTTGATGTTGTCATCTTTCAATATCAATGTGATTTTATTCCACAGTTCGGTTTCATTTGGGCATACCCAAAAACACTTCCCTGGTTTAATATCTCGTGTAGTTGATTCCTGAATGCTTGCACAAGGGGCGTGGCTCCATTTACCCCAGAAGTTGCATGTAATCCATCCAGTGGAACGTTTGTTTGTTTGATTGCATGCCCGCAATGCACAGCATATTAGGGGCTTTTGGCATGTACATCTCATTAAGAAATATATCTTGTCTACCATGTATCATTGTACCATGTCTCAATAAAGTATTATTATTATTATTATTATTATTATTATTATTATTATTATTATTACACTGGTTTTCATGATTAATTTTGTTGTGGTGGACTGTTACTGTACTGGTACAATGGTACGTTCTCTATGGTGTTGGTCTGTTACTGTAATGGTGCAATGGTACATTCTCTGTGGTGGTGGTCCATTACTGTACTGGTACAGTGGTATGTTCTCTCTGTGTGGTGGTGGTCCATTACTGTACTGGTACAACAGTACATTTTATGTGGTGTTGGTCCATTACAATACTGGTACATTCTGTGGTGGTGGTTCATTACTGTACTGGTACAATGGTACGTTCTCTGTGGTGGTGGTCTGTTACTGTACTGGTACAACGGTATGTTCTCTGTGGTGGTGGTCTGTTACTGTACTGGTACAACGGTATGTTCTCTGTGGTGGTGGTCTGTTACTGTACTGGTACAACGGTATGTTCTCTGTGTGGTGGTCTGTTACTGTACTGGTACAACGGTATGTTCTCTGTGGTGGTGGTCCATTAGTGTACTGGTACAACGATACGTTCTCTGGTGGAAGTCCGTTATTGTACTGGTACAATTGTACATTGTCTGTGATGGTTGGTGGTCCGTTATTGTACTGGTACAATGGTACATTCTCTTTGATTGGTGGCGGTGGTCCATTAGTGTACTGGTACAATGGTAAGTTTTGTGGTGGTCTGTTATTGTACTGGTACAATGGCATTTTCTCTGTGGTCCATTAGTGTACTGTTACAACAGTACGTTCTCTGTGGTGGTCCATTAGTGTACTGGTACAACAGTACGTTCTCTGTGGTGGTCCATTATTGTACTGGTACAACAGTACGTTCTCTGTGGTGGTCCATTAGTGTACTGGTACAACAGTACGTTCTCTGTGGGGTCCATTAGTGTACTGGTACAACAGTACGTTCTCTGTGGTGGTCCATTAGTGTACTAGCACAACAGTACGTCCTCTGTGGTGGTCCATTAGTGTACTGTTACAACAGTACGTTCTCTGTGGTGGTTCATTAGTGTACTGTTACAACAGTACGTTCTCTGTGGTGGTTCATTAGTGTACTGTTACAACAGTACGTTCTCTGTGGTGGTTCATTAGTGTACTGTTACAACAGTACGTTCTCTGTGGTGGTTCATTAGTGTACTGTTACAACAGTACGTTCTCTGTGGTGGTCCATTAGTGTACTAGCACAACAGTACGTTCTCTGTGGTGGTTCATTAGTGTACTGTTACAACAGTACGTTCTCTGTGGTGGTCCATTAGTGTGCTGGTAAAACTGTGGGGAATTATGAAACTACCTGTCTGGGCTTCACCGTTACTTACAAACAAATAATCTCAACGGGATATGACCTCCAATATTTACCACAGTCACTCTCGCAGAAACGGCTCCCTTCGATAATTCACACGCTCTAGACCACATCTATCCTGGAACAGTTTTGATAAATTACGATAGATCGCACTAGCACGTACGATTCAATAATAGTTGTGGACTGTATTTTGGTATTGGACTGATTAGAAAGAGAGGGAAGAGGGTACACACATAATACGATAAGACCATCACTCACCCAGTATCATTGATGGTCGCTGGAGATCGTTGACATATCCACAGCAAGTTTTCTCTACTATAACATACCTAACTGGCCAGCTACAGTAGTTACAATAATAAGAGTACTTACTGTGGGGTCCTGGAGCATTCTTGTCAGTCTTTCCTTGACGGATCCCGTTTTCTTGGTGGTAGACACAAGTCTCCCGCCAAGATGATGGTAGATTGGGCGTCCTGATTAATTAAGGAAAGTCGATTCCTTGATCCCTCTACAGTCCTCGGGACAGGACTGAGAAATTTCATACAATCAATCGGGAAGTGGCGAATTGTATCATCTCACTTATTCCTTTAGTTTCAGTTTATTCGTATTAATTTATCCACAATTCACACGACGATTTAATGTCTCACTGGTTTAGACTCGTTAACAGTCTTTAAGTTGAGGTTCGAAGCCGATGAAAAGCTCTGTTCCACAAGGCACAGTACTTGCTCCCATCCTGTTCCTCATCCTCATATCAGACATTGACAGGGATATCAACCACAGTGCTGTGTCTTCCTTTGCAGATGACACCCGAATCTGTATGACAGTGTCCACCGTTGAAGACACTGCAAGACTCCAAGCAGACATAAACCAAATCTTTAAATGGGCTGCAGAAAACAATATGAAGTTCAATGATGAGAAATTTCAATTATTCAGATACGGAAAAAGTGAAGAAATTAAAATCTCATCGGAGTACAAAACTAATTCCAACCACACAATAGAGCGAAAAACTAATGTCAAAGACCTGGGAGTGATCATGTCAGAGGATCTCACCTTCAAGGACCATAACACCGTAGCAATCGCATCTGCTAGAAAAATGACAGGATGGATAATGAGAACCTTCAAAACCAGGGATGCCAAGCCCATGTTGACACTTTTCAGGTCACTTGTTCTATCTAGGCTGGAATATTTTTGCACACTAACTGCACCTTTCAAGGCAGGTGAAATTGCTGACCTAGAAAATGTGCAGAGAACCTTCACGGCATGCATAACTGCGATAAACCACCTCAATTACTGGGAACGCTTGAAGTTCCTAAACCTGTACTCCTTAGAACACAGGCGGGAGAGATACATTATTATATACACGTGGAAAATTCTCGACGGATTAGTACCAAACTTGCACACGAGAGTCACTCCCTACGAAAGCAAAAGTCTCGGCAGGCGATGTAACATCCCCCCAATGAAGAGCAGGGGTGCCACTAGCACGTTGAGAGACAACACAATAGGTGTCAGGGGCCCAAGACTGTTCAACTGCCTCCAAGCATACATCAGGGGGATTACCAACAAACTCCTGGCTGTCTTCAAGCAGGCACTGGACAGGCACCTAAAGTCGGTACCTGACCAGCCAGGCTGTGGTTTGTACGTTGGACTGCGTGCGCCAGCAGTAACAGCCTGGTTGATCGGGCCCTGATCCAACATGAGGCCTGGGCACAGACCGGGCCGCAGGGGCGATGACCCCTGGAACTCTCTCCAGTTATACTCCAGGTATGTCATAGTGGTTCATCAGCTGTGAGAGGCATTAGCTGCCCTGGGTTGTACGACTGATGGGTATCTAGGTGGGTGGCGATCTTGCTTACAACCCTTTCAAAGATTTTTATGATGTGGGACATTTATTACCTGGAGAGAATTACCTGGAGAGAATTCCAGGGGTCAACGCCCCCGCGGCCCGGTCTGTGACCAGGCCTCATGTTGGACCAGAGCCTGATCAACCAGGCTGTTACTGCTGGCCGCACGCAGTCCAACGTACGAACCACAGCCTGGCTGGTCAGGTACCGACTTTAGGTGCCTGTCCAGTGCCTGCTTGAAGACAGCCAGAGGTTTGTTGGTAATCCCCCTGATGTATGCTGGGAGAGATACATTGTTATATACACGTGGAAAATTCTCGAGGGATTAGTACCAAACTTGCACACGAAAATCACTCCCTACGAAAGCAAAGGACTCGGCAGGCGATGTAACATCCCCCCAATGAAAAGCAGGGGTGCCACTAGCACGTTGAGGGACAACATAATAAGTGTCAGGGGCCCAAGATTGTTCAACTGCCTCCCAGCATACATAAGGGGGATTACCAACAAACACCTGGCTGTCTTCAAGCAGGCACTGGACTGGCACCTAAAGTCGGTACCTGACCAGCCAGGCTGTGGTTCGTACGTTGGACTACGTGCGGCGAGCAGTAACAGCCTGGTTGATCAGGCTCTGGTCCAACATGTGGCCTGGTCACAGACCGGGCCGCGGGGGCGTTGACCCCTGGAATTCTCTCCAGGTAAACTCCAGGTAACCCCTGTGTCTATGCTCTTTCTCCATAGAATATTTAAGGCACGTGAGAGGGGTTTCTTGCAGTTCTTGATGAACACGGAGTTCCACGAATCTGGGCCTGGGGAAGAGTGCATAGGCATTTCATTTATTGCTTTTTCAAAGTTTTGTGGTGTTATGGTTATATCAGAAATGTCTCAGTCTTAAATAAATCGTTTAGATTGTCGATATTTAGTTTGATTAACGACTCACTAAATGCTGAGTCATATTGGGAATTCAGAATCTCACTGGTTTCCTTGCTGCCATCTATGTAAGTTCCATCTCGTCTAAGCAAGAGTCCAATACTGGATGTGGTTTTTGCCTTAGATTTGGCATAAGAAAAAAATAGGTTTCTTTCAGTTTCACTTATTGCTTTAATCTCTCCCTGTGTTTCTTGGCTCCTGTATTATTCCTTAAGCTAAAGTTCAATATTTTCTATTTGTCTGGCTAGTGCTTCCTTCTGTATTATAGATATACTGGCCCCTCTCAGCAGCTCTGTGATTCTTCACCTGGGTCTGTAGAGGGAGCGTCTCTCACTTTCTAGTTTACATCTCTTCTCTTTTCTTAGCGGAATGTGCCTTCAGCATACCTCAAGTGCCACAGAGTTTATTGTTTCTAGGCATTATTATTATAATCAAATAGAAG
>WNWK01029576.1:0-24279 GCA_009830355.1 Cherax destructor
TAAAGCCTCCTTGCTCATCTGCAATCCTACTCTCTGTCTTACCTCTAATTCTTTTAATAATAACCTGCCATACACTTTACCTGGTATACTCAGTAAACTTATTCCCTATAATTTTTACACTCTCTTTTATCCCCTTCCCTTTATATAAAGGAACTATACATGCTCTCTGCCAATCCCTAGGTACCTTCCCTCTTTCATACATTTATTAAACAAAAATACCAACCACTCCAGCACTATATCTTCCCTGCTTTTAACATTTCTGTCATGATTCCGTCAATTCCAGCTGCTTTACCCCTTTCATTCTACGTAATGCCTCACGCACCTCCCCCACACTCACATCCTGCGCTTCTTCACTCCTAAACGATGTTGTACCTCCCTGGCCAGTACATGAAATTACCGCCTCCCTTTTTCATCGACATTTAAAAGTTCCTCAAAATATTCCCGCCATCTACCCAATACCTCCAGCTCCCCATCTACTAACTCCCCTACTCTGTTTTTAACTGACAAATCCATTCGTTCCCTAGGCTTTCTTACCTTGTTTATCTCACTCCAAAATTTTTCTTGTTTTCCGCAAAATTTCTTGACAGAGCCTCTCCCATTCTTTCATCCGCTCTTCTTTGCACTCTTCACCACTCTCTTCACCTTTCTTTTACTTTCCATATACTCTGCTCTTCTATTAACACTTCTGTTTTGTAAAAACCTCTCATAAGCTACCTTTTTCTCTTTATCACACCCTTTACTTCTTCATTCCACCACTCCTCTCTTTCCTCCTGCACCAACCCTCCTATAGCCACAAACTTCTGCCCCACATTCTAATACTGCATTTTTAAAACTATCCCAACTCTCTTCAACCCCCACTACTCATACTTGCACTAGCCCACCTTTCTGCCAATAGTTGCTTATATCTCACCCTAACTTCCTCCTCCTTAGTTTATACACTTTTACCTCTCTCTTACTTGCTGTTGCCATTTTATTTTGTCCCATCTACCTTTTACTCTAACTGTAGCTACCACCAAATAATGATCTGATATATCCGTTGCCCCTCTATAAACATGTACATCCTGAAGCCTACTCATCAACCTTTTATCCACCAATACATAATCCAACAAACTACTTTCCTTACGTGCTATATCATACCTTGTATATTTATTTATCCTCTTTTTCATAAAATATGTATTACTTATTACCAAACCTCTTTCTACACATAGCTCAATTAATGGTTCCCCATTTACATTTACCCTGGCACCCCAAATTTACCTACTACTCCATCCACAACATTTTTACCCACTTTAGCATTAAGATCCCCAACCACAATTACTCCTCACTTGGTTCAAAACTCCCCACACACTCACTCAACATTTCCCAAAATCTCTCTCTCCTCTACACTTCTCTCTTCTCCAGGTGCATAAACACTTACTATAACCCACTTTTCACATCCAACCTTTATTTTACTCCACATAATCCTTGAATTTATACATTTATATTCCTTCTTTACCTGCCATATATATATATATATATATATATATATATATATATATATATATATATATATATATATATATATATATATATATATATTCCGTGTTAATTCTCACAAAAGATATCTCGAAGCACAGAATTTTATTAAAAAAATAAGTATTTATAGGGATTTTGAACTTGCTTGACCTAGTTTGGATAAAACGTTACGTGTGGATAGAGTATTGCCATAACAGTACGATGAATTATAATCATGCTATAGCACACCTCCTGGGGCGTTCTACAAGCATCTTCTGAGTCAGTGAATAAAACAACAGCAGAACAGACGATTAGATCTGGTAAAACAAAAACAAAGAGAGATTGGTGAGTGGTTATAATACACAAATAACCCGCACGTAGGGAAAAGAAACTGATGACGACGTTTCGCCTCGACTTGAACAATTAACTAGTCACACAAGTAGGACCGAAACGTCGTCATAGGTTTATTTCTCTTATTTGCGGGATATTTGTATTGGTCCAGTCACTGCATCGTGCCTTTTTTGTTCAATGTTATTTTCGTTGATAGTAATTTAATATTCACAGAAAAGTATTACATTTCTGTGGGTCATAAAACGCAACAAAGCAATGGGCTGCTATCGTCAATGTGCTGCTATCGTCAGTGTGCTGCTATCGTCAATGTGCTGCTATCGTCAATGTGCCGCTATCGTCAATGTGCTACCATCGTCAATGTGCTGATATCGTCAATGTGCTGCTATCGTCAATGTGCTGCTATCGTCAATGTGCTGCTATCGTCAATGTGCCGATATCGTCAATGTGCTGCTATCGTCAATGTGCTGCTATCGTCAATGTGCCGATATCGTCAATGTGCTGCTATCGTCAATGTGCTGCTATCGTCAATGGGCCGCTATCGTCAATGTGCCGCTATCGTCAATGTGCTGCTATCGTCAATGTGCCGCTATCGTCAATGTGCCGCTATCGTCAATGTGCTACTATCGTCAATGTTCTTCTATCGTCAATGTGCTGCTATCGTCAATGTGCCGCTATCGTCAATGTGCTACTATCGTTAATGTGCTACTATCGTCAATGTGCTGCAATCGTCAATGTGCTGCTATCGTCAATGTCCTGCTATCGTCAATGTGCTGCTATCGTCAATGTGCTACTATCGTCAATGTGCTGCTATTGCCAATGTGCTGCTATCGTCAATGTGCTACTATCGTCAATGTGCTATCGACAATGTGCCGCTATGGTCAATGTGCTACTATCGTCAATGTGCTGCTATCGTCAATGTGCTGCTATCGTCAATGTGCTGCTATCGTCAATGTGCGGCTATCGTCAATGTGCTGCTATCGTCAATGTGCTAATATCGTCAATGTGCTGCTATCGTCAATGTGCCGCTATCGTCAATGTGCCGCTATCGTCAATGTGCTACTATCGTCGATGTGCTATCGTCAATGTGCTGCTATTGTCAATGTGCTGCTATCGTCAATGTGCTGCTATCGTCAATGTGCCGCTATCGTCAATGTGCCGCTATCGTCAATGTGCTACTATCGTCAATGTGCTGCTATCGTCAATGTGCTGCTATCGTCAATGTGCGGCTATCGTCAGTGTGCTGCTATCGTCAATGTGCTGCTGTCGTCAATGTGCTACTATCGTCAATGAGCGGCTATCGTCAATGTGCTGCTATCGTCAATGTGTTGCTATCGTCAATGTGCCGCTATCGTCAATGGGCCGCTATCGTCAATGTGCCACTATCGTCAATGAGCGGCTATCGTCAATGTGCTGCTATCGTCAATATGCTACTATCGTCAATGTGCTGCTATCGTCTATGTGCTGCTATCGTCAATGTGCTGCTATCGTGAATGTGCTGCTATCGTGAATGTGCTGCTATCGTCAATGTGCTGCTATCGTCAATGTACTGCTATCGTCAATGTGCTGGTATCGTCAATGTGCTGCTATCGTCAATGTGCTGCCTTCGTCAATGTGCCGCTATCGTCAATGTGCCGCTATCGTCAATGTGCTACTATCGTCGATGTGCTATCGTCAATGTGCTGCTATCGTCAATGTGATGCTATGGTCAATGTGCTGCTATCGTCAATGTGCTGCTATCGTCAATGTGCTGCTATCGTCAATGTACCGCTATCGTCAATTTGCTGCTATCGTCAATGTGCTGCTATCGTCAATGTGCTGCTATCGTCAATGTACCGCTATCGTCAATTTGCTGCAATCGTCAATGTGCTGCTATCGTCAATGTGCTACTATCGTCAATGTGCTGCTATCGTCAATGTGCCGCTATCGTCAATGTGCCGCTATCGTCAATGTGCTGCTATCGTCAATGTGCTGCTATCGTCAATGTGCCGCTATCGTCAATGTGCTACTATCGTCAATGGGCATCTGTTCTTCCCTTCCCCTGCTCGAATCTGATTGCCACCCATTTCCCAGGGGCTGTATGACCCTCTACGGGTTTAGTGTTTACGCGTAACTTTAATAATGCAATGAAGGTAAGATTTCATATAGTGTATGAAAATTAATGGTGGGAATCTCGCATAGCAAGGCAGAATAAGGAGGTGAGGGCAATAATGTGGTCAATAAGGTCAATGAGGTCATAAGTTAGAAGACTTAGGTTTAACGACACTACTCACCTGGTGTGGAATATTTCTTGGCCATCTGTTTATATCCCGTTCGTTCACTCATGTATCACAGGACAGTGATGTATCATGTATCCTTTATCAGTTTGTTTCCTTTATCTCGCATCACTTGATATTATGCATCAGCTTGTTGCATTTATTGCTTTATTTTTACTCACGATCAATGAATTGCGATATAATGATAAGTAATGCTGCGCTACCCATGTTTTGCTACGCTTTGCAGTGCTATGCAGTGCTATGCAGTGCTATGCAGTGCTATGCAGTGCTATGCAGTGCTATGCAGTGCTATGCAGTGCTATGCAGTGCTATGCAGTGCTTTGCAGTGCTTTGCAGTGCTATGCAGTGCTATGCAGTGCTATGCAGTGCTTTGCAGTGCTATGCAGTGCTATGCAGTGCTATGCAGTGCTTTGCAGTGCTATGCAGTGCTATGCAGTGCTTTGCAGTGCTATGCAGTGCTATGCAGTGCTATGCAGTGCTATGCAGTGCTATGCAGTGCTATGCCTGCCGTGTACTGTTGCTTACATGATTTCAGTTTAAGTAAAAGAGAAAAAGAGACAGTGACAGACGGAGAGAGACAAAAGAGATGCTTTGTTAACCTTGTTATTGGAGATACTGTAAGTGCACTTTACAACTCTTGAGTTTCGCATTATTGACTAAAGAATGTTTACTCGTTTTGGGAGGATTTGTGTTTTATAGAAAGACTTTTCATTAATTCTCTCTGTCTCTCACATTACTGGTAATGTGTACAGTATAACTGTCTCTCAGGGAAGCATCAGTTTCACTTTTGCGGTGTCACTGTCCCTCACATAGTTATTACAACCCGGTGTGAAGCTGAGTTACCTTTACGAAGTGGGGAGCTTAGAGCTCATTGGTTAGGAGCCTCTCCTCAGAGTTCTTGTCAGAGTAAGAATCCAGCATCTCATTCGTCAAAAACGGAGGGAATAACTCCCAATTCATTTATACTTACTGTGATTTCTAAATACTATTGATTTTGAATGAACTATGGATACAATGTGCGCAGTGTAAGTACTTGCTTTGAATGTTTTGGCTTTGTTTGTAATTATTAACAGGTATCCTCGAAGGGGGTAGCTGTAGGAGGTAGCCTGATTTTTTTTCTACCTCCAACATTTCGATATTATTTCGCTCGTAATTCTAGAACGCCTCATCCAATCGCCTTCAAAATTTCAACATTTATATACAGAACAAGGATCAAGCTCTTGGAAAAGTTGGCACACAACAACTTCACTGTGAACTTGGCTAATTGTAGGTTTGGACAAGCCAAGATTACTTATCTCGGTTTTGTGATGCAGATCTGAGCAAATGGATCTAGAGTTTGTAAATACAATAAATTAACAATTTATCTGTTTGTAAAACTTTGATAAGCAATTGGCCACGAATTTTGACTATATTTTTATCTGCGCATATAGACCACACATTTCTCATTTAGTTCATTCTACATGTCCTCTACCTCTCAATTCGGTAAGTTATTATTTTAGCATTGAAATTAGGAGCTTAGTCGTTGAGTATTTTCTGTGTATGGATTATGGATATTTCTCTCGCTTCCATTGCAGAGTACATTCAGAGTGTTTTATGGGGTTGAGTGATACGAAAATTTACAGACACAAGAATGTACAGATAAGTTAATGTACTAGACATATTATGATCCGGATAACGAAATGGCTGATGTTGGGGCTTACTAAGGCTGCTGTATTGTGTTCTTTAATTGCAGCCTTTTGCTTCAGTGACTCTCAGAGGTATGTTTAAGGATAGTGGTGAAACTAGTGAGCCATTCAGACGAGAAACGAGATGTTAAAGATTTGGCAAGAAGTGGATGTTTGACAATCTTTCTCCAGAAGTAGTCACAGGAACAATGCTATGCTGGACACTCTCGTGCCATCCATTGTCACCTGGTCTACACACACGGGTTGACACTACCAATTTCTGTGTCTCGTCGAAGTTGTTGTTATTGTCTGTGAGAGCGTTGAGCAACATTTAGGTAGGTTCGTTTACTATAGCGCTCACTCATCCACCCGCCCAGACGTCCTGCCGTCAACCAAACACTCACCCACATCCCCAGACGCTCACTCATCCACCCGCCCAGACGTCCTGCCGTCAACCACTCACCCACATCCCCAGACGCTCACTCATCCACCCGCCCAGACGTCCTGCCGTCAACCACTCACCCACATCCCCAGACGCTCACTCATCCACCCGCCCAGACGTCCTGCCGTCAACCCCTCACCCACATCCCCAGACGCTCACTCATCCACCCGCCCAGACGTCTTGCCGTCAACCACTTACCCACATCCCCAGACGCTCAATCATCCACCCGCCCTGACGTCTACCCGTCAACCAAACACTCACCCACATGCCAAGACGCTCATTCATCCACCCGCCCAGACGTCCTGCCGTCAACCACTCACCCACATCCCCAGACGCTCAATCATCCACCCGCCCTGACGTCTACCCGTCAACCAAACACTCACCCGCCCGCCTAAATGCTCACGCCCCTTCCTTTGATATACCTTTGATGAGTTCCGGGAGTCTTTCTACTCCCAGAGCCCGGCTTCGGGCCAGGCTCGTCTGGCACTTCTCTGATCAACCAGGCTGTTGCTTCCCTGGTCAACCAGGCTGTTGCTGCCGGTGTCCCGCTGACCCACATATTCATCACAGCCCGAATAATCTGGCACCTTGTTAAGATACTTGTCCAGTTTCCTCTTGAATACTTATCCACTTGTCCTAACAGTGTTTCTGATATATTCTGGTAAGATATTGTGTAGTCTGGGGCCATGGATGTTGATATAGTGTCCCCTTATTGTGCCCACTGCGTTCGTGCTTTTCACTGGGTATATTTTTCACTTCCTCCCATACCTCTCACTTTCCTGCACAGACACTCAACTCAACACACTCACCCATCCACCCCTCAAGATGTTCAGTCACCCACCCACATGTTCATGGCCCGCCCATACGTTCACCAGTTTAGACGTTCAAACAGACACCAGCTGCCAATACAGATGTTTGTCTACCCAGGCAATCACCCACCCACTCGTCCAACCTTATACACAGGCCATCATTTGTGCGCCCAAACGCCCACCCGCAAAGACCAAGACGCCCACTTGTCCACCCTCTTCCAGAAATACACCTACCTACTCTCTCGCCTAGATGCTCTTCCACCAGGAACCCACCCATTCATATGCCCAAAGACTGATGCACTCTCACACCCACCTAGCCATCCACCCTGACCAAGACACCTATTTACCTCCCTCACGCCCACCCACACACTCTGCCACATGCACAGTCACCCATCTATTGACCCGGAAGCCCGCCCATTATAACCCATCTATTCTCCCACCCACCCTGCCCGCCCATACGCCCACCCGCTCACCTGTCTACCTCCCTCATCGCACCAGACCATACCAGACCACACCACACCAGAAGATACCAGATCACACCACACCAGACCACATCACTCCTTACCACACCACACACCCGACCACACCACACCCGACCACACCACACCCGACCACACCACACCCGACCACACCACACCCGACCACATCACACCCGACCACACCACACCCGACCACACCACACCCGACCACACCACACCCGACCACACCACACCCGACCACACCACACCCGACCACATCACACCAAACCAGATGCTCGGGAACCGCTGGTTAGTATGTCTACTCCGCATCCCGACCCCCAATTGTACTATGCACTTTTGTTTTGATCTCTTTGTCTCTCACATGTCTAGGCTTACCCCTGTCTGCCTTCTTCACTGCGCCTCGGCAGGCACCATGTCTGCTTCTCTTGCTTCCCCTAACAGAACACCTAGGAAGACACCCGGCCTGCCTTCCTCATCACACCAAGGCAGGCACCACGTCTGCGTCTCCTCCCTCCTTCACTAACAACACACCAAGGCACCATACCTGCCTTCTTCCCTCCCTCACTACATCTCTTCAGGTACCTAAATATCACACTATCATCCAGTTAATATTGACTGTCGCTTTTATATACTCCATCAGAAGGAACGATGAGTAATATCATCATTCTCCTTGAATACTTAATATCAGGTCCTTAACTAACACATAGTGGACTAACATTATATGTGAAAATCATCAACTCATCTACCAATCATCTCTGTTGCAACTCAGATTGTGTGGGCACACGTATAAATTCATAACCAAATACTTTTAACTAATTCAAGGAATTACCAGATGTCTGTCTCTTTGGACCTAATTCCTCTCAATCTGTTTGTGTTGACTGTACAGTACCTCATGTAAGTAGCAGTGACAGGACAGGAAGTTGTACCTTCCACAATTCCTCTCATATTTCCTAAGTTTTCCAGTTTTTTATTCATTGTGATTTTCCTTTTTCAAAACTGGTCTGCTTAACACATGACTTCTCTCGGTAATTTTTTTTTAAATTATTGTTCTCAGTCTTTTGTGGTCAGGGTCTTTATAATTTTACAATCTTCTTTAAGAATGTCCAACTTCCTCGTGATCATTACAGATCCTGTATGCATTGCTTTTTTGTGAGAGACGAAAATCTAAGCATCTAGAGAACTCTCATGTTTCTAAGCATCTAGAGACAACTTTCATATTTCTAAGCATCTAGAGACAACTTTCATATTTCTAAGCATCTAGAGACAACTCTCATATTTCTAAGCATCTAGAAACAACTCTCATATTTCTTTCATGATGACTGTATCAAATATTCTAGATAAAATATCTTTGTTTCATCTTCTATAAATAATTGAAATTTAACTTGATAGCTTTACAAAGAATATAGTTCGGGTCTTTGGAGTAGTTCTTCTTTGTAGCACACCGAATATGCTTCACTGTAGTGCTCATGTGACCGAATCCGCTCTTTGCGTAACCTGCTCATTAGTGTAATGTCTTTCCTAGTCAACTTAATTTCAGTGCTCAGATCCTGAGTCTATTATGAGCCTCTTGTAATAATACTACAGTTATTTTAATCATTGTTTCCATTCAGCCATTTTTGTGACTAAATCCATTACTCTTTTTTTCTAATCGGTTCATTATTACTGCAAATTGTTTCGCAATGTAAAATTTGGCCTTAGCTTCTAAATTCATTATTTGCCTCTGTAATCTTTTGACTTACAAATGAAAAATGGGTATGGAGTGCATGCCAGAGAACCCGCACATAGGAAAGAGGAGCTTACGACGACGTTTCGGTCTGACTTGAACAATTTACAAAGTCACACTAACACAAAAGAGTGAGGGAGCCAGTATATATAGGCGAGGGGGGGGGGGGGGGGTACGAACAGGACCAAGAGAGGAGGAAGATATAAATGATGGCATGATATAAATATGTCTTGAGATTAGTTGTCACTTGTCAATAGCACCTGTAGTTACTAGTGTGGGGAGTGGCCCAGTACACATGCAGTGTGGGGAGTGGCCCAGTACATATGCAGTGTGGGGAGTGGCCCAGTACACATGCAGTGTGGGGAGTGGCCCAGTACATATGCAGTGTGGGGAGTGGCCCAGTACATATGCAGTGTGGGGAGTGGCCCAGTACACATGCAGTGTGGGGAGTGGCCCAGTACATATGCAGTGTGGGGGTGGCCCAGTACACATGCAGTGTGGGGAGTGGCCCAGTACATATGCAGTGTGGGGAGTGGCCCAGTACACATGCAGTGTGGGGAGTGGCCCAGTACACATGCAGTGTGGGGAGTGGCCCAGTACACATGCAGTGTGGGGAGTGGCCCAGTACACATGCAGTGTGGGGAGTGGCCCAGTACACATGCAGTGTGGGGAGTGGCCCAGTACACATGCAGTGTAGGGAGTGGCCCAGTACATATGCAGTGTGGGGAGTGGCCCAGTACACATGCAGTGTGGGGAGTGGCCCAGTACATATGCAGTGTGGGGAGTGGCCCAGTACATATGCAGTGTGGCGAGTGGCCCAGTACATATGCAGTGTGGGGAGTGGCCCAGTACACATGCAGTGTGGGGAGTGGCCCAGTACATATGCAGTGTGGGGAGTGGCCCAGTACACATGCAGTGTGGGAGTGGCCCAGTACATATGCAGTGTGGGAGTGGCCCAGTACATATGCAGTGTGGGGAGTGGCCCAGTACACATGCAGTGTGGGGAGTGGCCCAGTACATATGCAGTGTGGGGAGTGGCCCAGTACACATGCAGTGTGGGGAGTGGCCCAGTACATATGCAGTGTGGGGAGTGGCCCAGTACACATGCAGTGTGGGGAGTGGCCCAGTACACATGCAGTGTGGGGAGTGGCCCAGTACACATGCAGTGTGGGAGTGGCCCAGTACACATGCAGTGTGAGGAGTGGCCCAGTACACATGCAGTGTGGGGAGTGGCCCAGTACACATGCAGTGTGGGGAGTGGCTCAGTACATATGCAGTGTGGGGAGTGGCCCAGTACATATGCAGTGTGGGGAGTGGCCCAGTACACATGCAGTGTGGGGAGTGGCTCAGTACATATGCAGTGTGGGGAGTGGCCCAGTACATATGCAGTGTGGGGAGTGGCCCAGTACATATGCAGTGTGGGGAGTGGCCCAGTACATATGCAGTGTGGGGAGGGCCCAGTACACATGCAGTGTGGGGAGTGGCCCAGTACACATGCAGTGTGGGGAGTGGCCCAGTACACATGCAGTGTGGGGAGTGGCCCAGTACACATGCAGTGTGGGGAGTGGCCCAGTACATATGCAGTGTGGGGAGTTGCCCAGTACACATGCAGTGTGGGGAGTGGCCCAGTACATATGCAGTGTGGGGAGTGGCCCAGTACATATGCAGTGTGGGGAGTGGCCCAGTACACATGCAGTGTGGGGAGTGGCCCAGTACACATGCAGTGTGGGGAGTGGCCCAGTACATATGCAGTGTGGGGAGTGGCCCAGTACATATGCAGTGTGGGGAGTGGCTCAGTACACATGCAGTGTGGGGAGTGGCCCAGTACACATGCAGTGTGGAGTGGCCCAGTACACATGCAGTGTGGGGAGTGGCCCAGTACACATGCAGTGTGGGGAGTGGCCCAGTACACATGCAGTGTGGGGAGTGGCCCAGTACACATGCAGTGTGGGGAGTGGCCCAGTACATATGCAGTGTGGGAGTGGCCCAGTACATATGCAGTGTGGGAGTGGCCCAGTACACATGCAGTGTGGGGAGTGGCCCAGTACATATGCAGTGTGGGGAGTGGCCCAGTACACATGCAGTGTGGGGAGTGGCCCAGTACACATGCAGTGTGGGAAGTGGCCCAGTACATATGCAGTGTGGGGAGTGGCCCAGTACATATGCAGTGTGGGGAGTGGCCCAGTACACATGCAGTGTGGGGAGTGGCCCAGTACACATGCAGTGTGGGGAGTGGCCCAGTACACATGCAGTGTGGGGAGTGGCCCAGTACACATGCAGTGTGGGGAGTGGCCCAGTACACATCAGTGTGGGGAGTGGCCCAGTAAACATGCAGTGTGGGGAGTGGCCCAGTACACATGCAGTGTGGGGAGTGGCCCAGTACACATGCAGTGTGGGGGTGGCCCAGTACACATACAGTGTGGGGTGGCCCAGTACACATGCAGTGTGGGAGTGGCCCAGTACACATGCAGTGTGGGGAGTGGCCCAGTACACATGCAGTGTGGGGAGTGGCCCAGTACACATGCAGTGTGGGGAGTGGCCCAGTACACATGCAGTGTGGGGAGTGGCCCAGTACACATGCAGTGTGGGGAGTGGCCCAGTACACATACAGTGTGGGGAGTGGCCCAGTAAACATGCAGTGTGGGGAGTGGCCCAGTACACATGCAGTATGGGGAGTGGCCCAGTACACATACAGTGTGGGGAGTGGCCCAGTAAACATGCAGTGTGGGGAGTGGCCCAGTACACATGCAGTATTGGGAGTGGCCCAGTACACATATACAGCCGTTAGGTTCTTAACTCAAGAAAGCTAAACAGTTTATTGCCGTTAGGAATTATCCCCTAGTAAGCGACACTAGTGACTATATACCCATTTACTGTTAAGTAAACAAGGAAGGTGAAAGAAAAGTTTCTCTGAGAATCGAACCCAGGTCCTTTCGGTTGCAGGCCAAACACTCTTAATTTGACAGGCTATTGGTACATTCAGGAGAAAGACGGTCGGCAGCTGGTGATCTCCAGGGTACCAGAAAGTATCCACAAGAAAACTCAATGAAAGTTTACATATTTCATCAGTGTCCCGCCCTAACTTACAAGAGTGATGACTGTGTTCCCGGCCACATTAACCCAGGTACTCCTTCATCGACCCCGACGGTGTTAGATCATGGCAGGATGAAATATAAATGTGAGTTGCGTTACGCTATTGTCCCACCAAGACATCTCTCTATATATTATCCTGTCTTTCAAAGGGCGTTGTCGGGCAAAGGAAAATTCTTCCCTGTCTTTATACCTGTTGTTGTTGTTGATGTTGCAGTAGATTGCATTTTTTTGCCATACCTTGTTTCAGTGTCTTAAGTTTTTATTGAGCGAATTAAACTTGACGAGAACATCAGTTTAACAAATATATTTACCGAGTCTCTGTCAGTACGAAGCATTTTGTGAAATGGTGCAAAAAAAATATATAAATAAAAAGATTATGGTTACCAAAATATCTTTTAGAGGCGGCAGCTTGATAATTAGCCTTGGAAGAATGTTTAACACTTTTATTCATATTTTTTTTTTTTGGGGGGGGGGGGCACATGTTTTTGTATTGGAGTTGTGAAATTTTTTTTACTTAATTTCCCTAAATGTAGAACATATAAATGAATAATATAATAGTTGCGTATTAAAATGTGATGCTATTGGGGGGGGGGGGGTGAAGAACAGCCGGGGGAGTGACGCCGCAGAGGAGGACGCCATTTGTAATTTGTGAGCACTGGTTGTCGTGGAAAACTCAACTAATAATCAGGTGTTATCGAAGTTTAATGGGTGTATATCGGATTTAATCCGTAAATTAGAAATTGCTGACATGTTCCCGCTGAAGAATTAGGATAAACATTGTGGAAAACCCTTACAATTCAGTAACAAGGATGGAAAAATAGAGGACACCAATCTCCAAGGAGCACACCTTAGCTAAGTGACGCTTACACATAATGTACAGTAGTTTTTCATTGAACATCGAAATTTTTAGCTGTAGTAGTAGTGCTAGGATGTGTTTCCAAAAATAATAATTATGATCCAGGTTAATTTTTCCTTTCTTTCTATTATGTAATATATATATATATATATATATATATATATATATATATATATATATATATATATATATATATATATATGTCGTGCCGATTAGGTAAAACTGGTCAATTAGCAAGAACTCATCTAAAAATAAGTCCTTTCTAAAATTTTCTCTTATACGTTTAAAGATATATTTTTTTCATTTATGTTAATGTAAAATTTATAATTTTGTACCAAGAGAAACTTTGAAAACCTACCTAACCTTATTACAACAAGCGCAATTTAATTTAGCCTAACCCAACTAAATATATTTTAGATACGTTAACATTAATTTAATAATAAACAAACACAATGAAATATATTTTTTTCGTTATGTTCAGAATGATTTTGGCGAAATTATTGCATACACAAATTTTCACTTGTCTTATATGGCAAGGTGAGCGTTGCTATTTAAGCCAAAATCGCAAGTTTTACCTAATCGGCACGACATATAATATATATATATATATAATATATATATATATATATATATATATATATATATCAGAGACCTTGGGATCATGGGGAATAAATGCAACACGTTTCCTTAAAGAACTGGGTTCCAGACTCATCGACACCACCAGGGACCCAAGGGCGGCCACTTTCATGTTCCAGCGCCTCAGCGTGGCCATCCAGAGGAAATGCATGCTGCATACTGGGCTCGCGTCCGGCTTCGGAGGAGCTGGAAGAGATTCATAATCCTTGCTATATTGTACCAATGTATTCATGTACATGTTTAAGTTTTCTGTCAATGTATTCTGTCTAATAATAAAGCACTCATATAATATATATGGGAGTGGTAGGAGAAGAAAATATTCAAACAGCTCGGGGAGAACCTCGAGTTTTCCCTGAGGTACGTTTATTGTCTTCTCTGAGGATGAGGGTCCCCAGCAAGTTCTAGAGGTGGTACCTCCTATATATATATATATATATATATATATATATATATATATATATATATATATATATATATATATATATATATATATATATATATATATATATATATATATATATTTCTTTCTTTCTTTCAACACGTCGGCCGTTTCCCCCGAGGCATGGTGGCCCAAAAGGAAAAATGAAAGTTTCTCCTTTTACATTTAGTACTGTAATATATTCAGGAAAAGGGGGTTACTGGCCCTTGCTCCCGGCATTTTAGTCGCCTCTTACGACACGCATGGCTTACGGAGGAAGAATTCTGTTCCACTTCCCCATGGATAATATATATATATATATATATATATATATATATATATATATATATATATATATATATATATATAATAATAGTTGTAAATGTTTTATATTCAACAAATCCCCCCCCTTTTTCTTTTCAAGTCACAAACCATCATACAGTCTACTCAATATCTTGTAATTTACCAACATTATTGGTATTAATTCTATATTGTAATATTTGATAGGCCCGACTTTGTTTGTGGGTGGGATAGAGTGTGTGGGTCTCGGAGGAGATATGGTGCAGCCTATGTCTCTAAAATCCCACCTGGCTCTGAGGTACAGCTAACTTTGGTAAGTACAATAAATTGTTGCTTAGTTGTGTCCCCCTCAAATTATGTGGATGAAATATTTCAGGAATGTACCTGTGAACCTCGTCCCCATAATTTATCACAGGAACGTCTACACGATGCAGCTTTGTTGACGTTGGTTTGTGGTTGTTTTTTAAATATAAAAATAATCTTTAAATGAGGTTCTTTTGTTTCTTACTAAGCGGTTATTAAGAGACTAATATTTTAGTCTTAACACATTTCATTCGTCGTTTCGAATTTCCTTTATAGAAGCAAACGTTCTGAGTTACCTAAGTTCGGCTTCCTATTCAACTTCTGTTATGGCAGAGAAGAGTGTAAGAATGAGAAAGATTATAAAAAACTCGATTCATTGGAGGCCATCTTATATCTGCAGGGAAAGGCATCACAGTCTACATATAAAGGTCCTGAAGAGCAGTGTGTAGCATTGCAAATTGTTATGAGGGCTGTAATTAACGAACAATTACGAATCTTTAATGCAGTAGATCTGCACGTTTCGAACAAAGAATACGGAAGCAGTGCAGTATATCATCTATTGATCTTTGCCAGAGTTTCAGAACACTCTGGTTATTATTTCCTCCTCAGGAATGACTACAATTTTGGCATTTCGAAGCAAATTAGGAAAGGATTTATGTAACACTCCAAGTTCAGATGAGATTGATGGTCAAGTCAAGATCAATTTATGTCAACTAATGGAGACAGTTTTGACAGAGAATACTACAGCACATGTCTGAATTATAAAAGTGCCTCAAAATATGTTTAGTGCAACGTCCTTAATCTCCTTGAGCACTTTTCGCCAAAATTTGATAACAGCGTAACTGCATTTGTGAAGATCAACATAATAACGTCTGAGTTGGCAGACAATCGATCTCTAGACCAGCTCGGCCATGCTGCTTTTCTACGGATGCAAAAAAAAATTGGCAAGACAATAAGTAGTTTTTGGAGTGAGTTACACATATGACGAACGTCACACTGTTCAGGGGATGATGACACACAAGCCACACTCCCATGAGATGGTCACACACAAGCCACACTACCATGAGATGGTCACACACAAGCCACACTACCATGAGATGGTCACACACAAGCCATCTTACCCAGAGATGGTCACACACAACCACACTACCAGATGCAAAAAAAATTGGCAACAAAGTACTTGGATGAGTCACAACAACGTCACACTTTCAACAATGACACACAAGCCACACTACAAGATGCCACACAAGCCACACTACCAAATGGTCACACACAAGCCAACTACCATGAGATGGTCACACACAAGCCATCTTACCCAGAGATGGTCACACACAAGCCATCTACCCAGAGAGGTCACAACAAGCCACACTACCAACGGTACCATACAAGCCACACTATCCAACAATGGCACACACTCATATCCAACAAGATACAACCATTTAAGCACGTTGTGAGCTAGAAAATTCCACAAGTCAAGGTTTCAAGAGAAAAGAAATGGGATAAGAAGATTTGGTTGGTAGGAAAGGTGAAGAGGGGATAAGAAGAGTGGATACCAGGGTAAGAGAGGGGATTGCGAGGCGGTTTCAGATTGCCTGGGTGATGTATGGTCCCCGTGAGGCTGCAGGCTGGTCTATTCCTCTTCGTGATGATTGAGTTATTGAGAGATGTGGGCGGGGAGTGCTAATTATGTTGGGGAAGAATGAGGAAAGGCTTGTGGTGGAGTCTGAGAGGTTGTTGATAATCAGAGAGTGTAGGAGGTTAGAAGAGATTTACAGTGCCATTCGGGGTGTACACAGTATTGACCTGTTAGTATTTGTGGTGGTGCTGAGTAGCCTGGTGTGGTGGTGCTGCTGACGGTAGTGGTGATAGTAATGGTAGTTGTGCTAGCCGTGGTAGTGGTGGTGGTATCCTGGAGGTGCTGGTGATGGTAGTGGAGCTGGTATCCTGGAGGTGCTGGTGACGGTAGTGGTGCTGGTATCCTGGTGGTGCTATTGATGGTAGTGGTATTGGTATCCTGGTGGTGCTGGTATCCTGGCGGTGCTGGTATCCTGGCGGTGCTGGTATCCTCGTGGTGCTATTGATGGTAGTGATGTTGATATCCTAGCGATCCTGGTGATGGTAGTGGAGCTGGTATCCTGGTGGTGCTTGTGATGGTAGTGGTGCTGGTATCCTGGCGGTGCTGGTGATGGTAGTGGAGCTGGTATCCTGGAGGTGCTGGTGATGGTAGTGGTGCTGGTATCCTGGTGGTGATTGTGATGGTAGTGGTGCTGGTATCCTGGAGGTGCTGGTGATGGTAGTGGTGTTGGTATCCTAGTGGTGCTGGTGATGGTAGTGATGTTGATATCCTGGTGGTGGTGGTGCTGGTGTCCTGGTGGTGCTATAGATGGTAGCGGTGTTGGTATCCTGGTGGTGCTGGTGATAGTAGTGGTGCTGGTATCCTGGTGGTGCTGGTGATGGTATTGATGCTGGTGATGGTATTTGTGCTGGTGATGCTATTTGTGCTTGTGATTTTAGTTGTGTTGGTGTTGGTATCCTGGTGGTGATATTGATGGTAGTGGTGCTGGTATCCTGGTGGTGCTATTGATGGTAGTGGTGCTGGTATCCTGGTGGTGCTATTGATGGTAGTGGTGCTGGTATCATGGTGACGCTAATGATGGTAGTTGTGCTGGTATCCTGATGGTTCTGATGATGGTAGTGGTGCTGGTATCCTGGTGGTGCTATTGATGGTAGTAGTGCTGGTAGTATTCTGGTGGTGCTAGTGATGGTAGTGGTGCTGGTATCCTGGTGGTTATGATGGTAGTAGTGCTGGTAGTATTCTGGTGGTGCTAGTGATGGTAGTTGTGCTGGTATCCTGATGGTTCTGATGATGGTAGTGGTGCTGGTATCCTGGTGGTGCTATTGATGGTAGTAGTGCTGGTAGTATTCTGGTGGTGCTAGTGATGGTAGTGGTGCTGGTATCCTCGTGGTTTTAATGATGGTAGTGATTTTGGTATCTTGAGGTGCTTGTGATGGTAGTGGTGCTGGTATCCAGGTGGTGCTATTGATGGTAGTGGTGCTGATATCATGGTGGCGCTAATGATGGTAGTGATGCTGGTATCCTGGTGGTTCTGATGATGGTAGTGATGCTGGCATCCTGGTGGTGCTATTGATGGTAGTAGTGGTGGTAGTATTCTGGTATCCTGGGGTGCTTGTGATGGTAGTGGTGCTGGTATCCTGGTGGTTCTAATGATGGTAGTGGTGCTGGTATCCTGGTGGTGCTTGTGATGGTAGTGGTGCTGGTATCCTGGTGGTGCTAGTAATGGTAGTGGTTCTGGTATCTTGGAGTGCTTGTGATGGTAGTGGTGCTGGTATCCTGGTGGTGCTATTGATGGCAGTGGTGCTGGTATCCTGGTGGTGCTAGTAATGGTAGTGGTTCTGGTATCTTGGGGTGCTTGTGATGGTAGTGGTGCTGGTATCCAGGTGGTGCTAGTGATGGTAGTGATGCTGGTATCCTGGTGGTGCTAGTGATGGTAGTGGTTCTGGTATCTTGGTGGTGCTAGTGATGGTAGTGGTTCTGGTATCCTGGTGGTGCTTGTGAGGGTAGTGGTTCTGGTATCTTGGTGGCGCTATTGATGGTAGTGGTTCTGGTATCCTGGGGTGCTTGTGATGGTAGTAGTGCTGGTATCCAGGTGGTGCTAGTGATGGTAGTGGTGCTGGTATCTTAGTGGTGCTAGTGATGGTAGTGGTTCTGGTATCTTGGTGGTGCTAGTGATGGTAGTGGTTCTGGTATCCTGGGGTGCTTGTGATGGTAGTAGTGCTGGTATCCTGGTGGTGCTAGTGATGGTAGTGGTGCTGGTATCTTAGTGGTGCTAGTGATAGTAGTGGTTCTGGTATCTTGGTGGTGCTAGTGATGGTAGAGGTGCTGGTGTCCTGGTGGTGCTTGTGATGGTAGTGGTGCTGGTATCCTGGTGGTGCTAGTGATGGTAGTGGTGCCGGTATCCTGGTGGTGCTAGTGATGATAGTGGTGCTGGTGATGGTAGTTGGGCTGGTATGCTGGTGGTGGTGCTGGTGATGGTAGTGGTGCTGGTATCCTGGTGGTGCTAGTGATGGTAGTGGTGCCGGTATCCTGTTGGTGCTAGTGATGATAGTGGTGCTGGTGCTGGTAGTTGGGCTGGTATGCTGGTGGTGGTGCTGGTGATGGTAGTGGTGCTGGTAATGGTATGCTGGTGGTGCTGGAAGTAGTCTGTTGATAAGAACATAAGAACAGCAGCATCAGGTCCACCGGCCCATACTTGGCAGGTCCTTCTCAAGCCAGTAGTGGCACTAGTGCTAATGCTGTTTATAAGTTCCGTATTACTATCAGGTCGACGGAATTCATTATTTTCTCTTTTTCAAGTTATGAAAAACTTGTTATTGATCTGAGGAGAATAAATAGTATATAAGGATGAATTTTACTATGTTAATTGTGTTTTGTCTTCTTTCTCTGTATGAAGAAAAGAAAGAAAAATGAATAATATATATATTCCCATATATATCCCCATTCCCCCATATCGGGGGGATGGAGTTGTGTGTCGTGGACACACTATATCTCTGGTCCCGAGTTCAACTCGATCTACATTGTTCTGACATCTATATACTGCCGTAGTTGCTGAACAGTTTCAGAAATAAGGGAGTTTTATGCCTTTGTAGAGGATGTTAAAAATCCTCAGTTAGGGTCTTTTTTATCTCCTTGTTCATTGCCTGACGCTGTGCTGTGTACTTCTGGTTTGAACATTATTGCTTTTTTGGCGACTGATTCGTCATGTTGTTCAAGCAAACTGTTTGATTACCTAGGTGCAGAAGTTAGCATATTTAGGGACTTGGTGTTGTCAGTCAACTTCTAAGTCGAATCGAGTCTTACTGAGTCATAGTGTCTAATCGACATGTGCCTAGGACAAAATGGTAACTAACACACACACACACACACACACACACACGGAGAACCAAGAACCACGCGGGGGTCCAGAAACTTGGAGAGCCAAGATGATGGACGTGGTACTGGAAAACCTGATGCACCAACATGTTAGGGACACGACCAGAGAGAGAGGAGAGGACGAACCAGCAAGGCTGGACCTTGTATTCACCCTGAACAGCTCAGATATCGAGGACATAACACACGAGAGCCCCCTGGGAGCCAGCGACCATATGGTGCTGAGCTTTGAGTACATTGTAGAGCTACAGGTGGAGAGGGAAAACGGTACTGAAAGAGACAAACCAGACTTTAAAAGAGGGGACTACACGGGTATGAGGAATTTCCTGCAGGAGGTTCAGTGGGAAAGGGCAATGGAAGGACAGTCAGTAAATGGAATGATGGATTACATAGCGACAAAGTGCAAGGAGGCAGAGGAACGGTTTATACCCAAAGGAAAAAGATTAAATGGGAAGGCCAGAAAGAGCCCCTGGTTTACCCAAAGGTGCAGGGAGGCAAAGACTCAGAGTGTCAGAGAATGGAAAAGGTACAGAAGGCAAAGAACCCAAGTAAACAAAGAGATTAGTCGAAGAGCTAGAAACGAGTATGCACAGGTACGGAGGGAGGCCCAGAAACAGTACGAAAATGACATAGCATCGAAAGTCAAGTCTGACCCGAAACTGATGTACAGTCATATCAGAAGGAAGACAACAGTCAAGGACCAGGTGATAAGGCTGAGGAGAGAAGATGGGGAGCTCACAAGTAACGATCAAGAGGTATGTGAGGAGCTCAACTCGAGGTTTAAAAGTATTCACAGTGGAGGCAGGAAGGCAGCTGGGTAGACAGGATGGGGTGCGTCACCAACAAGGGATGTATCAAGTGCTGGAGGGCATACACACAACTGAGGAGGTGAAGCAGTTACTCAGTGACCTTGATACCTCAAAGGCGATGGGTCCGGACAATATCTCCCCGTGGGTTCTTCGGGAAGAAGCTGAGGTACTGAGTGTGCCACTTACCATAATATTCAACACATCCCTTGAAACTGGGCAGCTATCTGAGGTATGGAAAAAGGCCAACGTAGTCCCCATCTTTAAAAAAGGAGACAGAAAAGAGGCACTAAACTATAGACCGGTATCACTTATGTGTATAGTGTGCAAAGTCTTGGAGAAAATCATCAGGAAAAGAATGGTAGAGCATCTGGAGCTGAACAGGATAATCAACGCCAGACAGCACGGATTCAGGGAAGGCAAATCCTGTGTAACAAACCTCCTGGACTTCTATGATAAATTAACAGAGGTAAGGCAAGAAAGAGAAGGGTGGGTTGATTGCATTTTCCTGGACTGCAGGAAGGCCTTCGACACAGTTCCTCATATGAGATTAGTAAAGAAGTTGGAAGACCAAGCGTGTATAACAGGAAGGGCACTGGAATGGATCCGGGAATACTTCACAGGGGAGCAACAACGGGTCATGGTGCGTGATGAGGTATCAAAATGGGCGCCTGTGACGAGCGGTGTACCGCAGGGGTCAGTCCTAGGACCAGTGCTATTCTTGGTATATGTGAATGACATGACAGACGGGATAGACTCAGAAGTGTCTCTGTTCGCAGATGATGTGAAATTAATGAGGAAAATCACATCGGATGAGGACCAAGCAGGACTTTAAAGAGACCTGGACAAGTTTGACATTTGGTCTAGCAACTGGCTTCTCGAATTTAATCCCACCAAATGCAAAGTCATGAAGATCGGAGAAGGGCAAAGAAGACCGCTGACAGAGTACAGGCTAGGTGGACAAAGGCTACAAACCTCCTCTAAGGAGAAAGACCTTGAGGTGAGTATAACGCCAAGCACGTCTCCGGAAACATACATCAACCAGATAACTGCGGCAGCATATGGGCGACTGGCAAACCTAAGATTAGCGTTCCGTTACTTTAACAAGGAATCGTTCAAGACACTGTACACCGTGTACGTCAGGCCCACACTAGAGTATGCAGCACCAGTCTGGAACCCACACCTGGTCAAGCACGTCAAGAAATTAGAGAAAGTGCAAAGGTTTGCGACAAGGCTAGTTCCACAACTCAGGGGTCTGTCCTATGAAGAAAGGTTGAGGGAAATAGGACTAACAACACTGGAAGATAGAAGGGTTAGAGGAGACATGATAACGACATACAAAATACTGCGGGGAATCGACAAGGTAGACAGTGACAGGATGTTCCAGAGAGGGAACACAGAAACAAGGGGACACAACTGGAAGCTGAAGACTCAGATGAGTCAAAGGGATGTTAGGAAGCATTTCTTAAGCCATAGAGTAGTCAGGAAGTGGAATAGTCTAGCGAACGATACAGTGGAGGCGGGAACCATACATAGTTTTAAGACAAGGTATGATAAAGCTCATGGAGCAGGGAGAGCAGAGACCCAGTAGCGGACAGCGAAGAGGCTGGGCCAGGAGCTGAGTCTCGACCCCTGCAACCACAATTAGGTGAGTTCAATTAGGTGAGTACACAGGAAGTGGAATAGTCTGGGAAGTGATGTAGCTTTAAGGAGAGGTATGATAAAGCTCATGGAGCGGATAGAGTGACCAAGTAGCGGCCAGTGAAGAGGCGGGGCCAGGAGCTGTGAATCGACCCCTGCAACCACAACTAGGTGAGTACACACACACAATTATATTACTGTGTTGATGACTGAATATCAACTACGCACCAGATGGCAGCTATTAAGAGAAATTATCTTTCAGTGGCTATTGCACAAAATGCAAATAGAATAAATGAATTAAAAGTATAATAAAAGGCTAAAAGATGTGTAGGAGCTTATCTTCTTTATACACTTATTATTCTATTTGTCTTCATTGTATAAATTACCACCTAGATACTAGCGAGGTATCAATATGTTGACTTAGTATGATCTAGAGTTGTCTGTTATAGATGTTGCATTTTGTAACACTGAGGCGGGTGAGCGTCTGGTCACTGAGTCAGACGGGTGATCGTCTGGTCGCTGAGTCAGACGGGTGATCGTCTGGTCACTGAGTCAGACGGGTGATCGTCTGGTCGCTGAGTCAGACGGGTGAGCGTCTGGTCACTGAGTCAGACGGGTGATCGTCTGGTCGCTGAGTCAGACGGGTGATCGTCTGGTCACTGAGTCAGACGGGTGATCGTCTGGTCAATGAGTCAGACGGGTGATCGTCTGGTCGCTGAGTCAGACGGGTGATCGTCTGGTCGCTGAGTCAGACGGGTGATCGTCTGGTCGCTGAGTCAGACGGGTGATCGTCTGGTCGCTGAGTCAGACGGGTGATCGTCTGGTCGCTGAGTCAGACGGGTGATCGTCTGGTCGCTGAGTCAGACGGGTGAGCGTCTGGTCACTGAGTCAGACGTGTGAGCGTCTGGTCGCTGAGTCAGACGGGTGAGCGTCTGGTCACTGAGTCAGACGGGTGATCGTCTGGTCGCTGAGTCAGACGTGTGAGCGTCTGGTCGCTGAGTCAGACGGGTGAGCGTCTGGTCACTGAGTCAGACGTGTGAGCGTCTGGTCGCTGAGTCAGACGGGTGAGCGTCTGGTCACTGAGTCAGACGGGTGAGCGTCTGGTCACTGAGTCAGACGGGTGATCGTCTGGTCGCTGAGTCAGACGGGTGATCGTCTGGTCGCTGAGTCAGACGGGTGATCGTCTGGTCACTGAGTCAGACGTGTGAGCGTCTGGTCGCTGAGGCAGACGGGTGAGCGTCTGGTCACTGAGTCAGACGGGTGGTCGTCTGGTCACTGAGTCAGACGTGTGAGCGTCTGGTCGCTGAGGCAGACGGGTGAGCGTCTGGTCACTGAGTCAGACGGGTGAGCGTCTGGTCGCTGAGGCAGACGGGTGAGCGTCTGGTCACTGAGTCAGACGTGTGAGCGTCTGGTCGCTGAGGCAGACGGGTGAGCGTCTGGTCACTGAGTCAGACGGGTGAGCGTCTGGTCGCTGAGGCAGACGGGTGAGCGTCTGGTCACTGAGTCAGACGGGTGATCGTCTGGTCGCTGAGTCAGACGGGTGATCGTCTGGTCGCTGAGTCAGACGGGTGATCGTCTGGTCACTGAGTCAGACGTGTGAGCGTCTGGTCGCTGAGGCAGACGGGTGAGCGTCTGGTCACTGAGTCAGACGGGTGATCGTCTGGTCACTGAGTCAGACGTGTGAGCGTCTGGTCGCTGAGGCAGACGGGTGAGCGTCTGGTCACTGAGTCAGACGGGTGAGCGTCTGGTCGCTGAGGCAGACGGGTGAGCGTCTGGCGCTGCCGTAGCTAGTAGTCAATGAACTCAGGATACCGCAAGTTTGTTAGTAAACGCCTCTTTCTATACTACATCTGCATGTGTTTTGGACACCACGGTCTTCACACATCTACAAGTGTCAGGCGATGCTACGGTCGGTAACACTGGACGTCAGCGGTTGCTTCTCTGAATGGGTCATCACATAACGAAAACGTGTCTGGTGATTTTATCCCTAAATAATGTATTAACAACAATAGATGTAGTGGCATGTGACTCAATGAATGACCA